>CM076584.1:391243308-391470211 GCA_034641835.2 Pinus albicaulis | reverse complement strand
CACATCTGCAATATGCTCTAGGTCCTCTTCTGTCAGCGTAACTCTTGTGGCGTGTTCCAACCATTGAGCTCGTTGCTTCTTCCGTGGCCCTTTAACAGGGTCACCAATCCACTTCGTACATCGAGGGGAGTCAGCACCTCCCACATCCAGACCTTCTGCGCCTAGATCCTACTACGAATCCTTCTGTGATGTTGGTTTCGTGCCCATCCTAGTACTCTTACCCTACTGCGATCACTTTTGCACTTTCAAGTCCACTCCCTTCCCAGTACCCTTACCCTCACCTCCGGTCTCCTTGGCAGTGGTGGGTAGGTTAACCCTTGTGGTGCTCGTCCTTGTAGTTTCCCTCATACCTTACTTGAAGCCAAGCTTCCAGTGTGGAGGCCAAGTCGCAACTAGGCAGTCAATCTCCTCATCAGCAACCATGTATGGGAGTGAGACCCAAGCTGGATCCTTGCGGCCTCTAATCTGTACATTATGCATGCTTACTTGAAACGCTGTGATGCTTTTGTACTTATCATAAACTTTTGGTGACAAGCGCGCCCGGGAATTTATGCTACTGCGAGCCCACTTTCAAATAGGACCCAGAAGACTTGATTGTCCTCAATACGTTGCGCATCCTTTGAGTCCCACAAATTCACGTATCGCGCCCCCTCGCACATATATGGTGTGAGCTCAGGGAGGACCGAGTCTTTAGGGGCTTCCCATGCGACCAACGCGATGAGAAGCAGTAGCCATGAGTAGCAAAATGCTCATCCCTAATCCTGGGATTTGCGTACATTCGCCAAAAATTCATTGCACAGGAACTGCGACCAGTTGAAGCAGACCCCCTTTTTCGCATCGGCCTGCCAGCTGAATTACATACGTAGGGACGGTGGTAGCCTGGAATTTATGCATCATCTTGCATGCCAGCAACAAGGTATCCATCTGTGCACCGAGATCGCTAATGGTGCTAATCATGAACCCCCGAGTGTTCCGCTCCACATGGTAATCCTTGCGCACCTTTTCGGCGATCTTTCACTCATACTTTTTGTTGACGTGTAGCATGGGGTCGGGCCCTTCCATGGGGAGATGAGTAATACGGTGAATAAGCGCGACATCAATGAGGATTTGATCCTGGATCCACAAGCTGGCATCATGGACCAAGGCAAGCAGCGGGCGCACAAGTCAATTTGTGACGTTGTAGTGGCCAAAATGAGGCATCATCAACAGGTTTAATAGCCCAGAACCAGCCAACCCGCATGCCCATGGCATGGGGGCTATTTTTATCCCGTCATCTTCCAATACCCTTTCGAGATATATTTCCGGTGCCAATTCGGGGAAGGCCTCCAAATTAGCCAGGTCGTGGTTGTCGAATTTTACCTCGTGGAGCTTTCCAAAGGGTTCTCCAATGATGGGGACCTCACCCGGAGTCAACGACATTTGTAGATAGGTGTGCAGGCCATCGATATTCTTAGGTGTGCGTGTCGCGGGCCTATGAGGCCGAACATAGGGCAGTAGCCAATTGATCGGTTTAGCAATCCGGGCCTCTTCTTGAGCCGACAGAGATCTCTTCAATGGGTTGGGCCAAAGTTCCTAGGGCACGGATCGCAGGGACTTCACATATCGATGGGAGGTGCTGGGCTTCACCCCAGCCCATTTCATAGGTTTCCCCGACCCTTGCACTTTTTCTTTCCCCTTCTTCTTTCCCTGACTTAGCGTGGATATAACCTCCTCAACCTCAGGGTCGACTTCTAGTACTTCCTCAGATTCTTACTCCATCGAGGCCACAGTCTAGGAAGATTCAGTGGGATTAGATGCAGTCATTCTGGCGCAAAAAAATGAACTCAGGGTGGCTACTATCTGAGAGGGAAGCATGGTCAGTCATGAACAAGGCGCAATAGTCACGGACTCGTGCAAAACTCAAACTTCTCAAGATACACATAACCCTCTTCTGAGCTATCATTCTTCTTTTATAGCCTTGGAGATCACCCAATGGTTGGGTGAAGCTTATTAGGAACTTACCATCAAGAAAACGGTAAAAAATCTTTGAAAATCACCTCATTAATTGACGGCCGCCCACTCATTTCAATAGTAAAATTTGCTTTTTACCCATTTTTACTATTCCAACGGCTAGTTTTTGAACTTCCTATGCTCCCAGCGTAGCTCCTGCTCTCATGTTTCACCCCTGCGCTCCCAGCGCACCTTCTACGCTCTGAACACACCCCTGTGCTCCTAACACACCTCTCTGAGCCTCCAAACTTGTGATCAATTCCTGCGCATACCATGGCCCTGCCTGCAATTACTTCCCTTTGTGTGCATATTCCGCCCCATACAGCTACTCCGACCATATAGTCATTTGATCCAGTATGGTTTGAGCCGGCTACCATTGACATATCCTGGTATCATATCGTCGCGCAGGGTAGCTAACCGAACAACTCCTCCATCAATGATTTCTTTTACCATATAGGGACTTAGCCAGTGTTGTCGGAACTTCCCCGGGTGTTTCGCAAATTGACTATTGTACAACAAGACCAATTTGCCCTCCGCAAATGTCCTTTGTCGAATATGTCGATCATGCCATGCCTTATCCCGTGGCTTTTGAACCTGCTGATCGAAATTAGCAATGAAACGATCTTCCTCCAACGCCACAAGCTGTGCTAAATGCTCCTCCATGATATCAGGTTTTGCCATGTTCGTAAAGGCTGCGATGCACATACTAGGAACAATATAATCCATGGGCATAATGGCCTCATTTCCATAAACCATATGCAAGGGTGTTTTTCCAGTCAATTTCTTGCAAGTGGTGCGATAGGCCAAAAGGACTGATGGAATGCGTACGTCCTTGTTGCTGCGATTGGCATTACAGACCTTAGTCAGTGTCTGCTCCAAGATTTTATTAAAAGCTTCTACCACTCTATTTGCCTATGGATGATATGGAGTGCTCTTTGCGTGGTGGATCCGAAATTCTTTAGTCAAGGCCTATATTGTTTCATTAATAAAGTACGTACCTCTATCATTCATTAAGATCTTCGAACAGCCAAACCTGGTCAGAATATGCTCAAAAATGAAGTGCACAAATGTATCCACAGCGAAATCCTTCACAACTTGTTCTTTGGCCCATTTGGTTACATAATCAGTTGCAGTGATGATGTAGTGAGCATCTGTCTTCTTTCCGGGCGGGTTGATGGGCCCAACGAAGTCGATGGCCCATTTGTCAAACGCTTACAGGGCCATTTGCGGTTGCAAGGGAATTTTGCGTCTGCGCGATGGCCTTCCTATCCATTGGCACGTATTGCAGGCTTTGCAATAGTCGTGAGAGTCACTATGTAGTGTAGGCCACCATAGCCCAACTCTCAAGATCTTTTGCGTTGTTGCTTTCCTTGCGTAGTGACCTCCTGTTATGCCCCCGTGAGCTTATGCTAAGATAGTGTGGCTTTCATGCTCCAAAACATATCTTCACAGCACCTCATAAGCTCCCAGCTTATACAGATGCCCTGCGATGATGGTAAAATCTGTTGCGCGTGTTACCAACTCTTTCTTCTGTTGTACCGAATACTCTGCAGGTGCCATCCCCATAGTCAACAAGTGAATGATGTCGGCGAAGTGCGCATCGACTACCTTAAGAGCGAACAACTACGCATCATGCAACCCTTCTTCTAGGTTGGTTAGTTCTTCACCACTTTTGATTCAGGATAAGTGGTTCGTCCCAGCATTCAACTTCCCCAGCTTAACAATGATTTCAAAGCCATATTCTTGGAACAACAGTAGCCACCTGCAGATTTCGCCCCCCCCGCAACACAGGCTTATTCACCAGGTACTTCAAAGCCGAGTGAACTATAAACATCTTGAAATGCCTTCCTAATAGATAATGTCGGTATTTTTGCAAGGCATATACCATGGCCAATCCCTCTCACTCCGTAGTGGAGTAATTGCGCTCCGCACCAGAAAGTTTCCTACTGGAAAATGCAACTAGATGGTCAATGTCTCCGTCTCCAGGCTGCATAAGGATAGCTCCCAGGGCGATCCTCGACACATCTACATGAACGTGGAAAACCTTCGCCCAGTCAAGAAAGATGAGAATAGGTGCAGAGACCATCTTCTCCTTGAATAGCTCGAAGCTCTTCTGACACTCCTCATCCCAAAAAAATGAAACGTCCTTTTTTAGCAATTTTTCCATAGGTGTTGTGATTAGCGCGTACCCTTGAATGAACTTTCTGTAGTAGCCTGTGTGTCCAAGGATCGAGCGCAGCTATTTCTCAGTTGTAGGTACTACCAACTTTATGATAACTGTGACTTTAGCAGGATCAACCATCAATCCTTGTTGACAAACTATGTGACCGAGAAATATCTCGAAGGGTACGCAAAATATGCACTTCTTGATATTCAGGGAAATTTGGTGCTTTCGATAGGCGTCCAACATCATGCGCAGTTTCGAGACGTGCTTCTTTGCCAACCCGAAAATGGTCCAGTCATCAAAATATACCTCCAAAAACTTTTGGATGAACTCTTTGAACACTGCAACCACCACTCGCGAAAATATGGCAGGGGCATTCTTGAGCCCAAACAACATGACAGTATACTGAAAAGATCCCCATTGAGTGGCGAACGTGGCTTTGTTGCGATCTTCAGGTGCGATCCTGATCTGATGGTAGCCCGAGAACCCATCCGTGAACGAATATGCTTCCTGCCCCCCTACGTTGTCAAGGATTTAATCTGAGAATGGCGTAGGGAAGGGATCATGTACGTAGGCATCATTCAATTTGCACAGGTCAACACAGATCCATATCTCTCCCTTAGTCTTTTTCTCCTGAACCACCATAGGACTTACCCAATCTGATTGTTCGATTGGTTCGATGATACTTGCGGCTATCATTTTGTCGATTTCTTCTTTGACCTTTTGTTTGTACTTAGGGTTCAAATGGTAAGGGTGCTGCTTCACAGGGCGCGCATCTGGTTTTAAAGTGATGTGCATGACCCCTAGGTACCCTATAATACCTTTAAGTTCCGAGAATTTTGTCAGAAATAAGTCCTGGCATTCTGTGAGGAGTTCTGCAACTTTTCCTACAGTATTTTCATTCGAGTAGTCCCCAATTTTAGCGAGCTTAGGCTGCTCCTTCGTTCCAATATTGACTTCTTGCAGCTTTAGAGGCTTAGTGACATCGACGGTCTGCAGTGGGGGTCCAGCGACTGTGCGTTCTCCCTCCGACTTCGGGATAGAGACATTTCGCAAGTCTTCATCGCTCTCCTCCATTGATAAATTGCGACAGTTGACAATATCCTGCATCTGTGTTTCCCATGTTGGTGCCCCATGCGTTGCGCAAGGGCTTGATTCTCCAAATACTAAGGCATTAATATCCTACAGAGCTTTGTCGAGTGCCCCCATTCCACCTACCAACCCAAATGTCCCTACAAACTCATCCTTCAATGTTTCCCAGTGGCGAGTACGCTGGCGTAGTTCTACATCTAAATACCATGCAATGGGGATTGGCCCCAAGGCGTGAATGAACAGGTGAACCCATTCTTCCGTAGTTCATTCGCACCATTTCTCCATCCATTCGGACTAGTGCTCGCGCAGGTCCCTGGGCCAAGGAAAGTCTTTACGCGCAGGTGAACCGTAGGTTCAAACCGTAGGACCATCATGTCTCGACACTCTTCCCAATCCTGGAACGTCCCTTTATGCGTGCCCCACCATCTTGCCGGGGTTACACGCATGGCTAGATTAAGGGCCCATAACCTTCTCTCTCATGGGAATTCAGCTTCAAATGCTCGCAAAAACTCCTTAATACTACCAGAACCATCAAAGTATGACAGTTCTCTTACCTTTAAGGAGATGCATCGAAATTTATTTGTGATTCTAAGACATCGTAGTGCAGATACATCATGTAACTGATTCTGCCAATTTTATATCTTCCCATCGGAGTCAGAGAAACATTCACTGTCCTTTTCCCATAAAATCACACCATCAACCATAATATTGATCCAATCTTCGTCCCAAGCAGTTAAATTATAGGTGTGATCCACATCCTCTTCTTCGCGCACTGGTTCTGTATATCGCTCTCCTTCTGTAGGGTCTAGGAGGACTATCACCTTGTACCCTCGTTCTCAAACACCATGCTTCTTTTATTTAGGTTGATAATACCTCCCATGTATATTTCCCAATCCAATCCTAGGAGCGCAAGATAGGGGTCCGCATCTTCCACAATCTGAATAACCTCAAAGTTAGCGCGGACCTTAACTCCTGTGATATATACCGTAATCTTCAACAACCTCCCCAATGGTATGATCTTCTGCTGGTTGGCCATGCACAGCTGGATAACTGACCATTCCAACTTAGGCTCTCCCATTCGCTGCCAAGTTTGCTTGGGCAGTACGTTCGCATCTAATCCCAGGTACAAAATAACTTGATCCATTTCATAGTCGCCAATTTGCGATGTTAGCCGCATTTCCTGACCAGTGCGTTTCTTATGCCTGTAAAGTTTGTGCACATCCTTAACTTTCGAGGCCGGGTTAGTTCTTTCTGCGCAGCTGTCTATTGGTGCTTGCATATTTTCTACTACCTTCTGGTTGCGTAGCAGCTTCATACATGCCTGTAGAAATGGTTTAATTTCATCGTCCATTTTCAGGTTTGCTGGGGCTTTTGAAGTAGGCGCCTCGTCCTTAGTAAAGTCCATGCGAGCTGCGACGAAGGTTTCCTTTTCCTTCTGTAGGTCCAAGCTTTCTTGTTTGACCGTTAATTTCAGGATAAAAGGTTCAGCTTCGGCTTTCTCCTCAGCTCCTCCAGTAGCCATGCCGCTGCACATTATGACATTAATACTTGGTCCTTCATCACATGGTTCTGCCTTAACCCTCTGTACATTCTGCGTAGGTGTCTGTTGTTTTTCCTGCATTTTTGCTATCATAATTGGACAATCTTCAATCACATGGTCCAGTTGTCTACAATAATAGCAAGATTGTCGCGCAGGGTTCGGACAGTCCCTCGCAAAGTGCCCTATCTCCCCACACTTATAACAGATCAATTGTCCTCTTCCCCGACCTGCGCCTCCACCCCTTCCTCCTCTGCTTGAGGGAGATCATGGTGAAGAAGGGTTAGCTTGCACCCTGTATAGGTTTCCTCGATCTATCATCAAGTCATAGGTCCGGCAATTACGCTCATCATGCCCCACAGAGGAGCAAAATCGACACCATTGCTGCTTCAGTTCTGGAACGTAAGCATCAAGATGGGGACAATGGTCAGTATCATGTAGTTTGGCGACACGACAATCAACGCACCATAACGTTGGACCACTTGGTCCTGTAACCTTCTTAGGGTGCAATGGGCTAGGTCCCCCAGCTTGCATGGTGTCTGTCAGCAGAGGACACTGATCCTTGGTATGGTCGTACACCTTGCATCTTATGCACCATCTGTCTGGACTAGCCTCTTTCCCTCGTTCTTTTCGCAGGTTTTGTATTTCAAGGTGCATTGCCTCCAACTGCCCTTGGATCAGTTGTACCCCAAACTGAGCATCATCTCTTGGCACAACCTCTAGTTTCATAGAAATCTCCAAAGCCTTCTCTTATGTTGCGATCGATTGCTGACCCATAGGTCTGCGCAGGTGAGGCAACAACATAGCGATAAACCATTCCTTGTGCTGCTTATCATCATACTGAAATTCCCCATCTATGATAACCTTTTTTAGCCGTTGATTAGCTTCCCATACATATTCAGTGGGTCCCTGTCTAAAGTCTTTCAAGTCAACCACTATTTGAGAGTAGGACTTAGGCTTCTGAAACTGTTGTTTTAACATTGTCTTAATCTTTGGAATAGATGGATCCGCGTGCTATCCTATGTACCCCATATACCAATCCAAGGCCCTTCCTTCAAAGGTGGGTGATAGTTGCGCTCTTTTTACAACGTCAGTAGCCACATTCTGCGCAGCCCATACTGATTCTGCGACAAACCAAAATTGGTCCATATCTTCATCCCCTACTCCCTTGAAAGTAGGTAGCTTCATGAGTGGCCATATATTCTTCCGGTGGTGGTGGATATGTGGGTGAGTTCTTACCTTTATGTTGACTTGAAGGTGGTGTAGCTGGAGGACTATCTCCTGTGTGCGCATTTGACTCTCTTAGCGGACTATAGATGGATCTATCCCCTTCTTGATTGGTTCGGTAATACTTAGCACTTCGAGTTGTACTTTCGCTCTGATTAAAGTTCATTCATTCGACATGGCTGCACATAATGTTCTTTTCACACAATAATATCTTGATTAATAATGGCAATGTTTTCAAAAACTTACCCTGGAAACCTTTGAAGAACCTTCGCTCTGCTTCATAATAGTATATGAACTGATCGACTATGAATTCTATCACAAATCCTCCCAGCACGTTATCCACCCAATGATCTACTGTATAGGTGATGGTATTATCAGTCATTTCCAACTGTTGGATCAACTCTGGAGTCCGCTGCGTGACCCGCTCATCCTTCCAACACGTCTAGAAATCTACAAGCCTGGCCAGCCACTCCTGCATCTCGTGTGCAAATGTTACAAAGAAAATTTCATATACTTCAATAAAAATGTACTTATTTTTCCACTTCTCAGCTGTCAGCTTCGCGCTGCGATTCTCTTTTACAGAAAATTCCTGAATCTGTCTTTCGAACCAGTCTTTGATTTCTAGCTTCTCAGGTCTCCAATGTTCCCTTGGCATTACCTGATCTCTCTCTCAAAATGCTCCTGGTCCTGGCAATGGAACCATTTGTTGGCTTGAGGGGTCCTGACCTAGCTTCAGACGTGAAGGTTTTCCAACAAACCCCTTGACCTACTTGCGTAGGCCAAGGTCTCACCCGAGGCAGTGTGGGAGGGTGCTGGAAACATGTTTTCGCACCCTGAGAGAAAGTAGGTAAGTCGAGGTAGATCTGTGTTCAAAACTTATCGGATTCGCACAAAGTAAGTCTATTTGCAGGCTTTTAACAACATAATCAGCTATTAATCATAACAGATCTATTACCATTCACATATCAATACCTTCGCATCCACGTGCGTAACAACAATTACCAACACATAATATCATAAATGCAGCTACAGATACATTCGCAACATAAACAGATAGCACAGTTGTATTCACAGCTTAAACGGGTACCATAAACCCACATGAACAATAAACACAACATATCCAGATAGCACACAGATACTTTAACAATACTTCGAATTTATTAACAATTAGATCCACTTACAACCAAAACCAGCCTGCGCACACAGCCTAGCGAGGTCCGCACACAGCAAGACTGAGGAACTCCGCGCACACAACCAGTAGGAGTCCTTACCCAAGACAACCCAAAACATATCTAATAGTTTTCACATAGCATCCGTCTTAATTCATGCCTAACTCTAGACTCAAACTATTCATCTATTTATATCGATGTAGCCTACGTTATCCTATGGTCCGCAAACCGTGGTTTGAGGACTTTAGGTCTACCCTTTAACCCATTACAAAGCATTCGGGGCTTTGACCTGCCCCAAAACCCCTGCGTTAGACTAATTAATACAAAAAATACAAAATTCACAGCTTAGGGAGCCTCGTTCCAACATGTAGTGCACTATATGTGCTTAGTTAACCTTCTTCTTACTTCGTTGTATATATTTTTATGTTGTTTTGGGGGTTTTGATTTATATCTAAGAGTGTTAATCTAAAACTATGAAAGAAATCAAATGAATCCTAGTGAATTTTAAGAAGGAAGAAAATGAAGTGTTCCTAAGTTAAACTAATTTGCATAAAAATGAATCAAAGACTATTGGTTGGTTAGAATCTGATCTGAAAAAACATAGTATCTATTCTAATGACTTATAATTTAACATTAGTCATATTCCATGGATATAAATCTTATAACTGAAATTGAAATTGCAATGCTACTCTAAGTGAAAGCAGATTCAAAAGAAAATAACTAATGTATGTTTAGTTACTCCAACATTCAATATGAAGTATCACCCTCTTGAGATGATGTGTAAGCAACCAATTATACCTTAGTTTCTAATGTTCTAGAAAATCAAGTAAAGTGTGTAGGGGAAAAATCAATAATTGCATGAATTAAATATTCAATCATTCAGTTTAGAATCATCTTCTTGAAATGACTTCTTCTTTCTTTTTTTTTCTTTTTTTTTTTGCTAATTCTATTAAGAAAAACATAGTGTACAAGTCAAAACTTGCCTTCTAGCAATTCCGGAGAGAGTAGGGGCCAAAAAGACAAAAAACTGACCGCCCCAGATGGGGAAACTGGTCTGAAAATTGTTGCCCTTAGTGGGGAAACTAGCATTGTCCAAAAACGACCAAGAGTTTGACAAATTGTTCAAGAAATACATAATAATAGAGAAATTAATCAAGATCGAGAGAATAAACCTCTCATTTCTGTGGCTAAATATCATGCTAGGTGTCATGCAGTTGTGGCAGTGGCTCCTTAATAATAAGACACCTATATTCATCTGAAGAGTCATCAGATTTCTTCGAGTGTTGGGCGGCGAGTTTTGGCATGGTAGTAGTGTGCACAAGGCTGACGTTGCCCTTTCTCCTTTCACCACCCAACCATTCAGGACTTCCACTACCACTGCCTTCGCTGTTGGAGGAGTGAGTTTCAGGCTTGACTGACAAAGCTTCGGATTTCCGTGAGAGCTGTGGAGGCGCTAGAGAAATTTTTGGATTTCCGTGGTCGCTTTCTGGAACCTGTCCCCCCAGAGATTGAAGGCGCTTCCTGGAATCTTACAGTGATTGTGGTTGTAAGACGGGCTCTATCCATGGAACAATCATAGTGGAACTTGGCAGAATTTTCTTCAGGAGGCGGGGAGAAACTGTCGGAGTGAATGGATATGGGCGGTCGTGAGGACTGACCCCTTCCTATACCACGACGGCAACACATCCGATGCTTCCACGGCATGCTAGAGCTGGAATAAGCGTGAGGGACGCTGACAAGCAGAGGCGAGGAGGTTGAGTGAGCGATGGGGTCGGCAAGCTAAAGCTGCGAGACATAGTGACAGCAGGTGCGAATGGGCAGCGGAGAAAACCTAAAATGGAGATCACAATGCGTCTCTATGGGCAAGCGAGAGCTCGGAGCCGAGAAAATAGAAATACAAATGCGGTAAGAGGAGAATGGCGACGTTAGAGGACGCAAAGCCATTAAGAAAAAGTGTAGGGCGGCGTACCGGATGAGCATTAATACTGAGAGCAGAGACAATTAAGGTGGTTTGAGGCGAGCAAATGGACTAGTTAAAGGCTGTCGGACAGGCCCCATGTGTGGCCATGTGGCATGCGATGGGCCTGCCACCTCCTGCCTTCAATCAAAAACCCGCATCCGGGATTCTTGAAATGACTTTTAAGAACATCCAATGATACAATTAAATGAGAATCTAAAAGCAAATGTGAAAGCATGCAAAATTTAAGCTCAACTAATTGTAAACAACTAATGTATGTTTGATTACTCCAGCATTCAATTTGAAGTATTATCCTCTTGAAATGATGTGTAAGCAACCAATTATACCTTAGTTTCTAATGTCCTATAAAAACAAGTAAAGTGTGCAGAGGAAAACTCAATAATTGTATGAATTAGATATTCAATCATTCAATTTAGAAATGTGATAAAATCATCTTCTTGAAATGACTCTTAAGAACATCCAATGATACAATTAATTGATAGTTTTAATCTAAGAAAGTAAATAACAGAACAGTAAAGGAAACTAGATAACTGTGAGTTCTTATTGCTTCAAACTTAATCCAATTTGAAAATAGATAGATCTATTCCCACGATTTTTTTTAGAAGAACAATGATTACACAGTTATTCTATTGATGTTAGGAAGACATTTGTGATTTAATTCTATGCTACTAATCAAAACTGTAATGTAAAATTAATCTACTCAGAAAACATAATTGACAAAACAGAGTAAGGAAATTAAACTAAAACAATGAACAAAAAACCTCCTCCTGTGCTGGGGCCCTCTGCAAAATATTTGGCTGAGATCCTAGCTGGTTATATACGCACTAAGAAACCACTGGTACCATGAACATGATCCTTGTATTACAATAGAACGGAGTTTTAAAACAATACACAACGTTTCAGCAAAAATTACTTAATCTCGGTTCTGTACAACCGGTATTTAAATAAAACAAACATAACCGTTATGAGCAAATTTTGCCTACATGTGGCTAATCTTAACCGAATTATAGAATTGGAGTTTGATTGTTTAACCCTTGATTTGCTATGACAAATCAAATCAAGAGTCCTTCTGTTCTCGGCTTACATCCTTTGACCGAATTTTGACCACGATCTCAGGCATCCTTTTCTATCGATCTCGATCAAGTAGATAGGATGGAATCCATGTGTAGATTATTTTAGAAATTCCTATGTGGCTCATTTCTCTATTTGATCCTTGGAACCTGTCAGACCATGAAAGTAGTTGCGAAACCAACAATTAGCTACAGAATAGGCTGCGTTCTGTAGCCAAATTACAAAAATCCATTCAAATAACAAGAACATCATAATATAACATGGAAATCATTTAAATGCATTTCTTGAGACAAAACATGACATTTATCATTTATTGGAGTATATGAACTTATGAGAAAGTAAGGGAAAAAGGTGAGAAAGGATGTCAGAGAGAGGATAATTCTGAGGTTCAACAATGCCTTGGCAGGGTGTGGAGCTGCTACACCTAGCTGATAGTATTGGAGACTGTCGAGTCATGTCCATGGTACTAGGTGTGTGTATGGATTGTTTTTAGCTTATATGATCAGTTGTAAGGTTTATCATTGATGGTTACAGATGTTGGAGTAGTTTTTGTGAAGTTTTATGGCTTGATTGATGAAGCAGTTTATGAATGACATACAAGTCAACCCAGTTTTACTTGGGATGATGATGGAATTGTTAGAGTGTTGCAGAGGCTACAATGGTTTCCTGATGATAATCAAGCAGTGAAGCAATTCTGATGCAAGTATGAAGGCATATACTTATGTTTCAGGCCATGTTCAACCCCGATCACATGGAAGGAAGGTCATGAGAGTGACTGGAACTCTCTAGTCGCTGGCATAGATACCTATGGGAGTGACTAAGGCTTCCCAGTCGAATCCTTGCAGTGTTGAGAGAGTGACTGAAGAGAGTCAACGCTAGTTGCATGGATGGAGAGTTGTGGGAGCGACTAGAACTCCCCAGTCACTGGCTTGTAGTTACTGTGTGAGTGACCAAAGCCAAGATTGTCTAATGTTTTCTGTGAAACCAAAGAAAAGCACGAAAATTCCTTTGCATTCCTCGCTCTCATCGTTTGTTTATTTTCTTTTCCGGCTTGTATTATTCGAGACTCATCATGTAAAGGTCATAAAAAGGTTAGTGTGCTTCTAGAAGTTGGTTAAAGGAGAATATTCACTAGTAAATGAAGTTGGTGGATTGATTGAGTCAAGAAGCATTGAACCAAGCCACTTCGAGGATATGAACAGAGCTCCACTACATAATTGGAATTAATTGTTCACAAGATTACAAATAGATGGAGATCATGAGTCTTTTGGGTTGGTTCATTTTGAGAAGAAAATGTGATGGTAGTGTGAGCTTGGAGAATGTGAGTAAGTGAAGAGTGGTGTGTGCATACTGTGTAGAAATTTATGTATAATATCTTCAACATATCACAATGATAGAATATGGTAGTATAATTATGTTTCGGCCAAGACCTTGTGCAGTAGCATGGTAAAAGAGTAGCAAGGATTGTAGATCATTTCCTTTATCTTTGCTTATCATGTTTTGATAAGATTATCTTTGCTGCATGTATTGTTGTTGGGTTGTTGTAGTGATTGAGTGGGTGAGTTATGCAGATTTGTTTTGGTGAGATTATTATGATGTTTTGAGCCTATATTGCTAGAGGTTGTTGTGTTGTTCTAGTTGAGCGATCCAGATAGACTCTAGTCTGAAAATGAATGAAACGAGGGTCACATAGAAGAGTGGAGTGGGGGCTCCGGAAAATTCAATAGAGAGAACATATTTCTTCACGAGTCTAATTGGACTTGGGCAAGGCTTGTTGGTCGTGGTGGCTTCAACAGGATAGATGTTTGTAAAGTCGTGAGATGAGGATCAAAGTTCATCACTAATAGTACCCATTTTGTATATTCTATGTAACTGAATTGTTGACGAATAATAACATTAATTAAGCAGCGCAACAACAACAAGGGTGATTTTTGACCTAGGAGGAGGGTTTTCCACTAGAAAAATCTTGTGCCTGCTTGTGCATGATTCTTTGGTTTATTTCATAGTTCTTATATATTTTGGTAAATGGTTTAACTTACTAATGAGTTAATGAAGATTGTGTTGCAGTAATTTAAAAAAGATTTTATAAGTTAAGAAACAAAGTCACTACTGATTTACACCCCCCCCCCCCAGCATAGTAATGAATACATTTTTAACAAATACTTGGTGGGAGAAAGAACCATCATCCTTCTTTAAAATAAGGACGTCAAGGAAAGGCAAGCTGCCATCGACTTCACACTCCATAGTAAACTTTGTGGAGCTAGACTGATTGTTAAGATGTTGGAAAAAGAGATCCAACTTTTCTCGACCATGAGGCCAAATAATGTAGGTGTCATCCACAAATCTCTTCCAAAGCTTTGGTTTGAATTGAGCATAGGCTAAAGCCTTAGATTCAAATTCCTCCATAAATAGATTAAAAACTATAGGGGATAGGGGGAACCCATGGCAACACCACATTTTTGTTCATAGAAATCTCCTTCAAAGCTAAAGAAAGTAGAAGAAAGACAAATCTCAAACAATTTAGCCATATCAAGATATGATTGATGATTTCAATGGCCTCATTAATATGGATATTAGTATAAAAAGTGCCTACATCGAAATTTACAAGAACATCTCAAGAATCAAACTTAATACTCTTTAACTCACTAACAAACGATGAAGAGTCTTCAATAAAATTATATCTATTTGTTTATAAATAAATAATTATATAATTTTTTTGGTTATATAATTATTATAAAAAAAAATTGGTTATATAATTTAGTCTATCTCTAACGTATATCTATCCCATATGAGATAATAAAACACCTATTGATAAGAAGAAATTCATAATTTAAATTTATGATTTGGAAAAATCAATAATTAAATTATATCTTATTATATATTAACAATTATTTATTTATTTTTTAATAAATATATACTTTTAAAACATTTTTTAGTGAATATATATTTTTCAATTAATATTAAAGTATCACACTTTAAAGATTAAATACATAATAAAAAGTACCAATAATAAAATTATACCTATTTATTAGTAAATAAATAATTATATAAATATTTGTTTTCATAAATACATGATTTCAAATAATGTTAAATCACTTTTGGATTTAAAAAAAATTAAAATATGAGTTTAATTTATAATAAAACAACTAATTATTTCTATATATATATAATTAAAGTTTCTATTGCCTTAATTCTATATATAATTAAAGTTTCTATTGGTTTAATTTTTTTTATACAAAATTAGAGATCATTGTTTAATTCAAGCGCATTCTTTACCATAAAAGAAACACAACCTATCAACAATGATCTATTCTTTTATGAGTCAAAACCATCTTAAAATAAAACTAGTTTGCAGTTCAAGTTTCTAACCTGCACTAGGATATATATATATATATATATATATATATATATATATATATATATATATATATATATATATATATATATATATATATATATATATATATAAGGTTCCATTGATCGCTAGCTACACATCTGCTTAAAGGAGCTACTTTATTGGAAGTAAAAAACATTAACTAAGAGACTAGAAAAAACATCAATTATACGACGAAGTGACTCAAGGTGAATCTTGGGCGCTTGTACCTGTTGGAGTTGGAGGCTTGAGGCTACATTGTAGATGACCCTCTATGTGCACCAAGCGTGCATCAAGGCTGACTAAACAAGAGCATTAGTGGCATTGGACTCGTAGAATTTCATTAAGGCTAGTTATATTGTCACTGCAATCCTCATGCTTTTCTTTAAGGACCTTGCCTTGGAACGCCTTCATTTGCTAATGGAAGGTGATGGAATTGAGACACCGGCTCCGTCTTCCTAAGGTATGGCTAGGGTCGGAAACCCAACTAGCTTCTTCAATTTATATTTAAGAATTAGAATAGGCTTGATGATCATTTGTATTCAAAGTTTCTAATTGATGGATTTCCTCTTGGATTTTTTGAGGGGTGGAGGAGTGGAATATAACCACAACGATTTGTGCTTGGGTTTGAGATCGAGGTCGGCCCTGAGGGCCTTGACCTCCAAACCTCTGATGAGAGCACATACGTTAGTAGGGCATGACACTAACTGAGAGTATAGGCCTGGTTGAAGACAACCCCTAATAAAACGACAAACTAGTGAGATAGGTTGATAAGACCCATGAAAAAAAAACACTTCGTTGCTAGATGGACTTGGGAATATAATTAATTGGTAGTGATAGAGGATGAATGCACAAAGAGTAGCTCTAGGCAGGGTCCAACAACCATAAAACCTCAGGCACACTAATGAAATTCCACACCACCAAGACACCTTGCAGACCATAAACCAAATTCCACCATGCAAATACAAACATATTGAGAATTTTGCAAAAATTGGACATAAAAAAATTTACCCCACAACTCTCTGCCCATCAGGTGTTGAGATGTTGCAGACGACCTCACTAGCCACTTCTCATTCCATCTCTAACCCTCGTTGTGTTTGCTTCCAAAGTCCCAAGATTCGCTTCCTGAACGACTATCGCCCGACTCCACGCTTGCAATGGCAACACAAGGGGTGTGCAATGAAGGCCAGCCTCCAGGGGACTAGGACCTTCATACGACAAAGTTTCTACAAAGCCAACATTGTGGGGGAAATATCCCACCTGCAACTGGGAATTGCCACTGAGACTACAGAATAACATAGATATGCAACAGACAAGATGAGAGCTTGAGGAAGAAGTGAGCGTTGTCATCTTAATGCTAAGAGATGTAAGATGATTAACCTGTGTGGTTGCATGGAGAGGGATAGCCATGCTATCCCTCCCTCTTGTTGAAATTTGCAACAAGAAACAATGAAATTGGCATCCAAAAACATGACAACACCTACACTAGTGTGGGACCACAAGTCATGTAGTGATGGGTATTAGTGATACATTAGTGTGCAATTCAATTTATTTAATAAATTGGATATGTGTCTAATTTAATTATCCCTTAATTACATTGGACAATAAATTGTAATCACTTGTAATAGTTAACTTAGTGTGATAAACTCAGTGAGCTCATGAATTTCGAGTTGAGGGTGGTTGGTGAGGCATGCAAAGTGATTCTATGTGTTCTTAGAGTTCAAGTTGCAATTAAGTGCATGAGAAATCAATTAACTCAGTTAAGTGAGTTAAAGTCAGTTGAACTAATTGTAACTGTTTGTTGCACTGATGAGAGATCAAGTGAATTAAATAAGATTTAATTCACATGCAGTGATCTGCCATACAACTAGTGATTTACTATTAATAGCTACATGCATGTTAGTTCCAGTGGAGACCCAGTTGAGACAAAGGTTAAAGGGAAGTTGACTATCAGTTGTATTACTTGCAAACTGCCCAGATGTAGTTAAAACACCATAGGATTGCCCATGATACTTGCGCAGTTGAGAATGGCTGAAATTCCTAAGGAATAGGGATTGCATTCATCATGAATTGCGTGAGCAAGGCAGGCTGAGAATTGGCTAAGTGTTGGCCCGATTTTGTCTGGATCAGTGTGAGACGATAGGTAGAGTGCAAGAGACTCTTATGAGAAGAGTGCATTGTAATTGTTTCATGATTCCTTGGTGAATATGCATTAGAAGATAGAGGGGTTTTGAGCAATAATCTTTCCCCGGGAAAATATCTGTGTTGTGGTTTGATTTGCTTCTTTCTTTACTTGTTGTGACTGGCGATCTTGTATATTTTCCGCAATTGATTTGTAGAAGGATTCAGTATCTTGCTTTAGTACATTGCTTGATCAGATTGAATCTATTGATATACATGTGTTTGTATAATTTCTACATGGTATCGGAGCATATGAAATCACTACAGTGAAGAAGAAATTGAGTTTGTGACTGAATAGAATTCGAATTTGCAAAAGTATTCTTGGTGCGACAGGCGGATCGAGATTGAAATGGTTTTCAATGGCTTGAGATTGGAAGCACTCGAGGGCAGCTCTAAATATATTGCGTGGAAAGACATGATGGAGGCAGTATTGGAGGACAATGGGTTGAAAGAATTCATTGATAATGACATTCCCAAACCCGCTGCAGAGGATGCTACAAATCTTGATGCTTGGCAAAATAAGGTTGCAAGGGCGAGGAGGATCTTACTAGAGAGAGTACGAGACCACATTGTTTCGAGTCTCCATGGAAAAGCGACTCCATATGCAATGTGGAAGGATTTGACATATCTGTTTCAGAGTAGCAGTGATCATAGAAAATTGACACTGAAGGACAAGCTGAGGAAAATCAAAATGGAGAAAGACGACACTATTCCGAAATATTTAACCAAGTTTTCCCAATGTCGAGATGAGCTTGGGAGCGTCGGAATTACTGTCGTAGATGATGACTTGGTGAGCCTAGCTCTTATAGGCCTTCCCAAAAGTTGGCATAGTTATCAGGACTATGTCAATGGGAGGGAGAAGCTGCCAGATTGGGAACGACATTGGTTGGATTTGGTGCAAGAATAATTCAGGCAGAATAATAGGGATGGATTCTCATCCAAGACGGATGATGAGGAAAATTGTGCCTTGGCTGGTAAGGCGAAGAAAGGGAAAGGAAAGAAATCTATTCCAAGTTTGAGACCGGGGAAGAAGGCAAGGAGCGCGACATGTACAGAGTGAAGTGTTTTCATTGTCATGAGTATGGGCATTATGCCACTAATTGTCCACAAAAGAAGAAGAACAAGAAGGCTTCAGGATATGCAGCTGGTGAGGCTTTGGCCTCGCAATTTGAATTGGACTTCTCACTGATCGCATGCATGGTGTCAAGTGCGATGGGATTAGTTTGGTACTTGGATAGTGGTGCATCTTTCCACATGACGGGAGACAAATAACTTTTCAGTAGCTTAGAGGAGAAGGACCTCCAGATGCATATCGAAATTGGTGACGACGGAAGGTATAGCGCTACCAGGATTGGTACAGTTACTTTCCAGAGACAGTCACGTAAAACATTCTTATTTAAAGATGTAATGCATGTACCAGGCTTGAAAAAGAATATAGTTTTAGTAACAATGTTGGAGGATAGAGGCTATGATGTGGTTTTTAGTGAAGGGAAATTTTTCCTTCAACACAAAGCCACTGGACAAGCCAAGAAGATTGGGATTAATGTGAAGAATCTCTATAAACTTGATGTAGATGGCTGCACAACATTAATAGGTAAGGCAGATAAAGTGGTGAGCTGGGATGAGGGTGAGTTATGGCATAGGAGATTGGGCCATCTACCCCACGGAGCTTTGAAGGTCATGCGACAGATTTCTACGGGCCTTCCAAACGGTACTCTTGCGCAGATAGACACATGCAAGAGATGTACCATGGGGAAGTGTGAGAAAGGCATGCGATTATCCCTTGAGAGGGAGCTTGATTTGCATGCTGATGAGGAACTTTTAGTTTCTAAGGATGAACCTCAAGATGCGGAGTAGCCACAAGACGAGGATCATGGAGTGGCATAAACCACTCAAGCAGAGACCTCCAGGAGGGGGAAATTTCGAGCCAGATGGGTAGAGGGAGTACATGTAGCTATACCTCCAGGTGTGAGGTGGGGCTATGTGGAAAATTAATCTCAAGAAGAAATTTGGGCAGGGTCCTAGAGATGGTGTGTCTCATGGATCAAAATTGGCTACGAGGAGCCCACAGTACAACAGTAGCAGGATCGGTTAGATTGATGCAGTCAGATGTTAGGAAGACAAAAATTAAAGTGACAGATGTCGGATACTAGAGTGAAGATCAGAGTTTGTAACAGTGTAGAGTGCATGGATGTAGATGTCAACAACACAGAGAGTCCAATAGACATGTGCAGTAGCTAGCAACAATGAGAAGACTCTGATGATAGATGCATTATACCGATTCAGTTGTTTGGAGGCTATTCAGTTTCAGAAGTGTTGCACGTGCAAGAAACATTAGAGAAGTGTTGCATGCAAGAGTTACATGTCGCATGCAAGAGGTGCATGTGCGCATGCAAGGACATTCCAAGGTACCGGAACATGATAGATTGATTCCCTTCTTGTTGAGAGGGAGTTTTGAAATTTGCAACAAGAAACAATGAAATTGGCATCCAAAAACAACATGACAACACTTACACTAGTGTGGGACCACAAGTCATGTAGTGATGGGTCCTAGCGATACATTAGCATGCAATTCAATTTATTTAATTTGTTGGAAATGTGTCTAATTTAATTATCCCTTAATTAAATTGGACAATAAATTG
Organism: Pinus albicaulis; assembly: GCA_034641835.2. Taxonomy (NCBI): domain Eukaryota; kingdom Viridiplantae; phylum Streptophyta; class Pinopsida; order Pinales; family Pinaceae; genus Pinus; species Pinus albicaulis. The sequence continues at coordinate 391,449,788 of CM076584.1, read as the reverse complement.
TAATCTTATCTCATAATCACTTGTAATAGTTAACAGAGTGTGATAAACTCAGTTAGCTCATGAATTTCGAGTTGAGGGTGGTTGGTGAGGCATGTAGAGTGATTCTATGTGTTTTTAGAGTTCAAGTTGCAGTTGAGTGCATGAGAAATCAATTAACTTAGTTAAGTGAGTTAAAGTCAGATGAACTTGTTGTAACTATTTAATTCACATGCAGTGATCTGCCATGCAAATGATGTTTTACTATTAATAGCTACATGCATGTCAGTTCCAGTGGAGACCCAATTGAGACAAAGCTTAAAGGGAAGTTAACTATTAGTTGTATTATTAGCAAACTGCCCGGATGCAATTAAAACACCACAGGATTGCCCATGATACTTGCGTAGTTGAGAAAGGCTGAAATTCCTAAGGAATATGGATTGCATTCCTCATGAATTATGTGAGCAAGGTAGGTTGAAGATAGGCTGAGAATTGGCTAAGTGTTGACCCGATTTTTTCTGGATTAGTGTGAGACGATATGCAAAGTGCAAGAGATTCCTGTGAGAAGAGTGCATTGTAATTGTTTCATGATTTCTTGGTGAATATACAATAGAAGATAGAGGGGTTTTGAGTAGTAAACTTTCTGTGAGAAAATATATGTGTTGTGGTTTGATTTGCTTCTTTTTTTGCTTGTTGTGATTGGCGATCGTGTTTATTTTTCGCAATTGATTTGTAGAAGGATTCAGTATCTTGCTTTAGTACATTGCTTGATCAGATTGAATCTATTGATATACATATGTTTGTATAATTTTTACACCTCTTAATTGCGATAGGAGATAGACTTCCCCTTCCTTTGACATAGATTCCAACACTCTAATCGAGGATAATAATAAAATAATAATAATTATTGATAAATACTTAATTTTCAAATAACATCGAATTACTATTTTATTTAAGTATCGAGGGATTTCATAGTGCATTATATTAGGTATCCTTTTTTGGGATTCAACTACGTTAATTAAGTCATTAATCTATGACCATTTTCATGAGAGGTAGTCGTAACTGACTAATTTCTCATGATTTTTGAATAGTCCACTTAGCACTCATTGCATTGAGTGATGCTCACAGGGGTGAAGAAGTGAGATTGAAACTAGTGAAATGAATCACAAAACGTCAATCATCACTTCCAGGGCTTGCACCCAGTAACCAAAACATCTCGGGAGGTCACCCATCCCCGATCGCCTCTAGCTCAAGTGTGCTTAACTGTAGAGCTTTCTCCACAGTCAAACTCACTTAACTTGCTATCCCATTAATTAGTAATTAATTTTTTTTAAGAAAAAGAAAAACATACTAATCATAATTACATAATTACACATGGGAGGTTGTGAGTTGATGTGACTAGACTTACACTTCCACTCACTAAATCGACAAAATTATCCAATCTCATAGTCCTTGCATGGAAGAGTTAAAATGGTCTAAATTTAAATATATCACTCACTCTTTGTCAATTGATATAATACACTTATTTACTCCCACTCGGTCAATCGATAAATTATTCCTAACCATAAGCAATTACCGCACTGCCATGTAGTGGCCATTGGCTTTCCTCGTTCAGTGGCATGTTCCCTATTTATAGGGGTGACGTAGGGCGGGATTTTAACCCGCGCAGGATACGATCTCTCCTATATGGTCAGCATTATCTGTCAAGATTAAAACCCACGGTGACCGGGGTTCACGAGAATTTTTGCAAATTTGGTGGATCCATTTTTCGTTGGTGCTTCGTGTATGTTTTCCTTGTGAGTGGTCGCTGCAGTTGCTGTGAGTTTTGATTTCAGTTCGATTAATTTAGCCAAAGAAAATGAGTGCCGAGAAAGAGAGGGAGAGCCATGTTTTCATGGCGAAGTTATCCGAGCAGGCCGAGCGTTACGATGGTAAGATGGTCTCTAAACTTGGTGATTCGTTTGGTTTGTTTTTTTTTTTTTTGTAATTGGCTAGGGTTTATGTTGTCAAGGGCCTGGTACTTGGATTAGGGTTTATGTCCTTATAGACATTGTTATTTGGATCAGGGTTTATATCATTATTGGCATCGTTAGTTAGATTCGGCTTTAAACTTTCTAATGTTTCGTTATCAGATCATCATGGGGTTCGGATTATAGTCTGGGCATTGGCCATTGACACCTTTATGGGCTGGGTTCTGTTTTGTTTTTACGGGATGTTTTGTTGGGGTTTGATCTCGAGACCGAACAGTGCTTCTGAAAGTTAACAATGCATTCGCTTTATCGTTTGAACAGAAACTAAGAATAGTATGTTCTCAGCACATGTGTTAGACCGATTTTCAAATCCGCAGAAACTTAGACTCCTTGCAAATATGAATACTTGCATGAAGATTTCAGGTGCAGAACAAATTAAGGAAAACATGAGTGACTCGCTTTAAAAGTTGGTATAAAGAGCAGTGTCTGGTATGGCATATTATGGGAATAAATCTAGGTCATCTTTTTAGTTGGAATTTCAAGTAGGGCTTTGATATCTTCTCATTTTGGGATTTGTTGTGCCTGGCTTTGGAAACATTAGTGGCAAACCATAGTGGGAGATGGATCACGGAAATAATGCACAAATTTCAACGAGGCAAAGAAGGATACGCTTCAATAATTATCCCCGAGGAAGGATAATGGTATGAATGTGCTGTCATCAATGTATCTTCGTGCTTTTGTATGGAATATAATTTTCATTTTGAATATCATTAAGTGTATCCTTGGAAAGGAGGATATACTCCAATAAGGAAGTTTACACTCCATGAGTTCAAATAGAAGAATCTCTTCCATGCAAAAGTCCGATGATGCCTTGATCACAACACACCTATATTTTCAGATGGACTGGCCTAGCAAAACCATTAACTCAAAACCAGTGGCCGAAGCTACTGCGCAAAAACCAGAGATCAAAAGCATGGGAATCCAAGGCACACGAAGGCCTTATTTCTCAGAAATAGCCTTTTGCAATTGTCAAGCCTGCACCTAAAACTTTATTATAAAGTTAAGAGCTTATATGCAAAGAGTCAAACCTTCTCAGGTCCCAGGGGCATCTGTTATGACGTCATAGAAAGTCAACGTTTCGAAGAATCAAGACCTTCTTAGGGCCCAAGGGCACTCGCTACAAAGTTGTACAAGAAGTCTATCAAGTATTATTCCCCAATTCGAGACTGAAAACAACAGATTCATGTGTAGGAGAGCCACCCAAGGAAGGTACGTTAAAGGTCCTGTTTAGAAGAAGGGACCTTTTGATACATCATTCGGCTTTATAAATGGCTATAAGGATGAAAAGCAATAGCTTGAGCATATGACATGTGTGAGGTCACATGTCCTGCTGAAGATTGAAAACATGAATTGCTAGCCACTAAATTGATTAAAAAAAGACAAATGTATCTACAAGAAAATGTATATACAAAGCAAATGCTAAAGACAAAGTTCAAAGGAAACTGCAAAAGCTATTAGCCAGAGGCACTTTACAGGCCCATAATGGTCCTCGCATCACTTGAAGGTTTGCCGTCAGCATCTACGAGAGGCACTTCATTGTCACATGGGTTCATGAAATCATAAGCCTTCTTCCATACCCAGAAAATAGGCCCAGAGCTCTAGGATTCTGAAACGAGCCAAGTGTTTTGTTACTCAGGTGAAGAGGGGCATTTACGCCCCTTTTTGAAATTGGAATTGGTTTTACGCAGTATTCTCTGCTTAGATTTGGATGACATTTGTTCCCAAATTTTTATTTGTAGTAATCGATACTGTTCAATGCTGATGGATTTCCTCTTGGATTTTCAGATTTGTAATTGAATTTATATTTTCAGTTGTCAATGGGAAACAATTTATTGTGTCTTTGTGATTAGTTGTTTGGCCAAGAAAAATGAACTGCATTTTGAGAAAGTTTGTTTACTATAATTTGGTTCTGTGCATTGCAGTTGATAAAGCTTTATCAAACTAATGAGCAAAGTAGTAGTATGTAAGACTGTTGTAGTTGCTTAGTTGATTTGATTTAGCCGGCAAAAGAATGCAATAAGCTGGGATCGGTAGATAATTGAGGTCCCAATTCCTCAAATAGAATATTCTCACCCTTTGCACTGGGGGCTTTGCATGCAGAATCCATGGAACTGACTGTGGTCTTTATTTAGTATATGTTGAATGTAACTGAATCCCCCCAAAACTTAATAGAATTGTGACCGTTTTTTATCTGTACATATCACTACTATGGCTTAAATGTATTGACCGAATATGGAGTAAGATGGCATTACATTCAATCAGAAAATCTTTCGATTTCTGGGCCTAATCTTGCATGTTCAGTTGCCAGCTTGGTGTCATTGATTGTATTTAAGGACTTTATGACTCTTTGCAGAGATGGTACAGTCAATGAAGGATGTTGCCAAATTGGATCTAGAGCTGTCTGTAGAGGAAAGAAACTTGCTTTCTGTTGGATATAAGAATGTTATTGGTGCCAGGAGAGCATCATGGCGGATTATGTCCTCCATTGAGCAGAAAGAAGAAGCAAAGGGAAATGAGCAGAACGTGAAAAGGATCAGGGATTACCGACAAAAGGTGGAGGATGAACTCTGTAGAATCTGCAATGACATTCTATCAATTATTGATGATCATCTCCTTCCTTCTTCTACCTCAGGAGAGTCCACAGTCTTTTACTATAAAATGTAAGTTTGATATGGAGTCCTTAGTTGCTTTAAAGAGTAAACAAGTTTTTAACAACTGAATGCATTTATTTATGCTTTAAATCATTTCAATTGTTGGACCTTTTGCTTGTGGCATGCCTTATTTACTCCTCCAGAATATCTTTATTTTAGCTCTTTTTGGTACAAGGCCGTGGCATGTATCAGAAGAATTAACCTAGGATTTAACATTTGCTAAGATACCAAAATCCTTCCTTTTGAACTTTCCAAATCTCTTGAGTTTGGATTGTGTTCATTATCAACTTCTTTTCTTAAGAACAATATATTGCAGTTATTTATAATGCATGCATGCAAAGGACGGACTTGTATGCGGATCTGTACGTCTGTATAGTCTGCCACATGCTTCTGAATTGTTGCGTGCAGGCTTGCTTTAACTCTTGGATATTGAAATCTCTTCTTGTTCTACCATGCTGGTAGAGTTGTTCTAGAGTGCCAAGGAAAGTGCCACAGCTACCCCATCTACCCATCCTTCTGAATGACAAGCTCCTGATGTTGGCTTTTTATATTTCTGACGCTGCAATGCCTCTGTAGCCTGAACAGGGCAATGATCAAGCTAACAAAAAATAAAGGAAGAGGTTTATTCAATTTTTTTTCATGCTCTGAGTTGTATATTGCTTTATGATTATATCAGGAAAGGCGATTACTACCGGTATCTGGCAGAATTTAAATCTGGAAATGAAAGGAAGGAGATTGCTGATCAATCTTTGAAAGCTTACGAGGTGGAGATAGGAAAATATATAGTATTACAAAAGATTCTTTATATTTTCTTTGTATGATTGTACTCGGATAAAATTATAAGAGTAAAAGGTCTCCAAGAATATATAAAAAATGGGTGTTTTTGGATATATTTAATAAAGGTTTTTTTGTATTATTGCAGGCTGCTTCAAATACTGCAGCTACAGATCTGCCTCCCACGCATCCAATCAGGCTTGGCTTAGCACTAAACTTTTCAGTTTTCTATTATGAAATTCAGAACTCTCCTGAAAGGTGAGGTCAGGTGGTTGTTGCAGTCTTATAGTTTTGGTAATAGTAAATACCTTTTTAGGTTTGCTGAAATCTTTACAACTAAAATGTTGGAATGTGCCTCCAAAGTTCCATCGGATGTTTCAAATTGTTGATTCTTGTGCCTACATTTGAATGCTTCAACTATGTAGAATACACACATAAGTTTAATTGCTTCTAACTGTCCAGTGTGGTACCTATTTTCTTGGCTGCTTTGCTGCAGAGCATGTCACTTGGCAAAACAAGCATTTGATGAAGCCATTGCCGAGCTTGATACTCTCAATGAAGAATCATACAAGGACAGCACATTAATAATGCAATTGCTGAGGGACAATCTTACATTATGGTCTTCTGATTTGCTAGAAGATGGAGGTTAGTTCAGACATTGATTTTGAGATAGGCTGATAGCACATTCACTTTACATGTTCAAAGTGAGAAATTAAAATGACCAAAAGTTCTAATCCAACTCGAGTAGATATTTGGAATCCAAGGGGGATTAGTGCTAGGACCTTTTATAACATTCAGTTACAGGGTGATAATCTATTAAAGGGAAAAATTGCCTCAGATACCGTCCCAAACATGCCATTTAACTTCCATCTGTTAATAGCTATTGTAAAATTCTTGCTCAAATAAAATATATTGCAATTATAAAATGCATGATTTTTACAAGAAGGAAAAGGAACCTATCCTTTCAAGGAAACTCAATAAACTGCTATGCTTATAGTGAAACCACAGCCAATTTTAGTGCCTTTCATTTTGTACACGCAGGCATCACTGTGAAAAACTGCACACACCGAACAATAATTACTTGGCTATGTAGTTTATTTGACATTATCATGCAGCTTTTGCTAAAGAGTCACAGTTAAGGCCAATTGACTTAGTTTCTTTGAGCTTGATTTATCATTCACGTCTAATACTTTAGTTCATCAACCCTTATGATTGGATTGATTCAGTTTAAAGATGCATCTGCTCTAACGTCTCCTTACCAAGGAAATTTTATGGAAATTTGTAAACTTATAATAAAGGGAAATCCAAGAGTTTTATGATCTTAATGATAAAATCAAACCAGGGTGTTAGTTAAAGTGGCTTATACTTTAATTGTAAAACATTATAATATTAAAATAAGCTTCATTTTCCATTGGGAAATCAGAACACACTTTCAAATAAATTACATCTTTTCAGCTAGAAATATAACTGGATATATTTCTTGTTGATAAAATGGTACAAACCTCACATAGTACCTCATGCAATAGTTCTTCACAATTTCTATGGTGGCATTGTTAGAGGTTGGACATCTATTACCCATATGAAATCCCTTGATGCTGAGAATTTTGGTATGTAGTTTGAATGATAGTTGAACAGTGATATATACCAGTCTAAAATTTACGCGGTGTAAAATATAGTCAGTGTAAATATTTTAGGTCTGTAACGAAGTGAATGAGGGTAGGTGCTTTTATTTGCTGTTCTTATCATCAGCCACTACAGCTGATTCTATGGCACACAGAAAATAACTCAAAAATTCCCTTTGATTTCAGTTCTAGAAAATAGTAATGGTTTAAAATTCCTTAGATCCGAGAATTTGATCATACTCTTAATGTGATTTCATATATTGATGGGACTTGGTTTAGTTCATTCCTTCTAGGTTGTGATTATATTAGCCCATTTTAGAAGTTTTTGCAGTAACTCCTATTTATCAAACGATGTTTACGCTGCTTATTGCCAATAGAGAAAATTCTGCATAAACAATGAAGTGGCAGAGTTATGTGCAATTTAGTTTACTCATTATCTTGCATGTCTTTCAGATTATTTAGATAATAATAACTTATTTTTGCAAATAACATCCGTGCAACAATCTATAACAATGTTAACTTCATTCCATGTGATTAATATAGTGATTTTAGCAAGAAGGTTTAAATAATTTATTTACTATTCTAGTTTATACTTCTGTTAGTTGTCAACTGATGCAGTGAGTGATAGGGAACCTGTGATTCTTGAAGGCAAGAGCATCAGGTAGGAGAGCAAGATAGGTTCCTCACCCCTACAGAATCAGTAAATCTGCCTGCCTAGCCAAGGAGTCAACAAATAACAAGGGAATGTTCCATTTGTTTTTCATCACATTATGGTCGTGAAAGCTCTTAACTTTATGAGTTAGAAGGTTATCCCTTACGTCAGGTGAAGGTCAAGAGTGGAAAATAGTTTCTACTTGTGTCTCACTCTTGACAATGAATGAACTTAGCTAAGATAGAAGGTTTGGTTATGCCACACGTGAGCATAGCAAAGGATCCTTTAAGGTCATGGAAAATCCAAAAAGTAAGGTTTCAATCAATGAAGTGGTTGGTTTTGTGCTAGGGAAGAAGTTCACCACAACCCCAAATAATGTTCCATACTACTCGTGTGATCTGCAATATACATTTTCTCGAGTTTCATCACAAGCTAAAGCACAACCAAATCATTGCTAACAATTGTCCCTTTTTGTTTTTTGGAAGTCCTTTGAGAAACATGCCCCAAGGGGCCACACCCTATAGGGCAGACTTCCTTTGGCTTAGGTGTCGAGTCTGAGGAGTAACTATTCTTTGAAAATACCTTGAAACTTGTACTTGACTTCATCCACAACGAACCTTGGTGGATGCCTTAATGTTATATGTAGTACAATACAATATTGAATCATTGCCCTCTTGGTAATGATTCTCATTTTTATGTCATTTCTGTAAAGGAATTGTTCAAAGAATGAATTGTTGACTAGATGCACTTAAGATGAGACAAGAATGATGGAGAGAGATCATCCTCTAATGGAAATAGAGGTGACCCTACTGCCTTTGCCGCTCATTCAAAGAAGAAGGCCTTCGCCGCTCATTCAAAGAAGAACCATGGTGGCATGAGAAATCAAAACCATGGTAAAGCGAGGCCCAAAGGAAGGGAAGATGTTACACTTGTAATAGGTTTGGTCACTGTGCAAGAGAGTGCCCCAACGGAAGGGGCTCTCTCAGGGATGATGACAACAACAACTTAAGGGGGAATGGCAATCAAAGGAACATGTGCAAAGGAAAAAGGAAGGTTCCCTTTGATCGTAGTGGAAATGGGCAACCTTTCAAGAGGTCAAGAAATTCCAGGTACGATGAGTCTAATGTTTTTGATAATAAGAAAAATGAATATATTCTTGTATCTGCCCTCTCTGCTGCATCTCCTCCTGACACCCTGGATGTCTGGTTGATTGATATTCTTGTATTTGCCCTCTCTGCTGCATCTCCTCCTGACACCTTGGATGTTTGGTTGATTGATAGTGGTGCTTCAAGGCACCTCACTGGTTATAAAAAAAGCCCTCTCTGATTTGATTGAGAAGGATGCTAATTTAGAAATTATCCTTGGAGATAATGTCACATATCCCGTGAAAGGGATAGGGACCGTGACCCTTCATCTATCTCAAGGTCAAGTCCTCTGTTAACAAGATGTGTTGTACGTACCTGATTTGAAGAAAAACTTTGTGTTTATTTCGACAATGGAAGACAAAGGGTTCAAGGTGGCATTCGTTGATGGAAAGGTAGTTATCTGGAAGAAGAACTTCAAGAAAGCTCTTTCTATTGATTTTAGAGTTGATACACTCTACCAGGTTGGAGGAAGTCCATTGGAGGCTATGACATGTGATACAACTCTTCAAACAGAGTTATGGCACCGGAGGTTTGCACACCTTCATTACAAAGCCCTTCCTGAAGTAAGGAAGGTGGTGATAGGGATGCCCAAATTTAGAGATGATCATGAAGGTATATGTCAGGGTTGTGCCGAAGGGAAGCATACAAGGGGTCCATTCCCCTTTAGTGTCACAGAGACAACTGATATCTTGCAGTTGATTCAATATTGACTTATCTGGTATGTTGCCCGTGATATCCTTGGGAGGATGTTCCTATTACATGACTTTTACAGATGACTTCTCCCACAAGACCTGGACATATTTTTTGAAAAAAGAAGGACGAAGCATTCAAATGGTTTCGTACCTTCAAGGCCTTGGTGGAAAATCAAATTGAGAAGAGAATCAAAGTTTTGAGGACTGACAATGGGTCCGAGTATGAATCAAATGAATTCAATGACTTTTGCAGTGAAGTCAGCATTAAGAGGGAGACCACAAATGTGTATACTCCTGAGCAAAATGGTGTTGCTAAAAGAAAGAACATGACTATTGTGGAAGCTGGCCGCGCCATGCTATGTGACCAAGGTCTTCTGAAGTTTCTATGGGGAGAAGTTGCGAACACTGTTGTGTATGTTCCAAATAGATGCCCACATCTCGCTCTGGACTCCAAGACTCTCGAAGAAGTCTTCTCTGGTAAGAAACTTGATGTTTCTCATTTTAGAGTTTTTGGTTGTCTTGTTTACTTTCATGTGCCGAAAGAAAAGAGAAGCAAGTTGGATGCTTTTGGAAAGAAGTGAATGTTTATGGGCTACAGTGAAACTTCTAAGGCATATAGAATCTATGTGCCTGGTCAAAGAGAAGTGGAGATATGCCACGATGTCACCTTTAATGAAGATGTTGCCCTCAAGAAAGTAAGAAATCTTCCTAGCTCCAAGGAAGATAAAGAAGATGAAGAAGCATGCAAGCAGGAAGAATCGAAGGATGAATGGATGCCCGATGTTGAAGGACCTATGGATCCTATTGATCCACCTCCTTCAAATAAGAGAAGTCCCTCATGGCTTAGGGATACTCTCGAAGATGCCGAGTGACATATTGCCCCAAGGGGGACATTCCGTGAAAGCAAGAAGCCGGATAGATACCAAGGGTATCTAGCATACATGAGTACAATTGTACAATCTGAGCTTGGATCATTTGAAGAAGTCGTAAAGCATCAAGTTTGAAAGGATGCTATGCATGAAGAATATGAGTCTATTATGAGAAATGATATTTGGGAAGTGGTCCTAAGACTGGAGGACAAATTTGTTGTCACCTCGAAATGGCTCTATAAGATCAAGCATGGATTTGATGGGTGTGCTGAAAAGTACAATACAAGATTTGTTGCCGGAGGCTTCTCTCAAAAAGAAGGAATAGATTATGATGATATATTTGCACCTGTCACCTGCTATACTACCATCCGATATATCATTGCCCTTGTTGCAACGTAAGGATGGAGTCTCCATCAGATGGATGTGAAGATTGCCTTTCTGCATGGTTCAATAAAGGAAGAGGTTTATGTGGAGCAACCTTTGGGGTTCGAAATCCAAGCTCAGGTTACTTGGGAGCGGGAGCAGGAGCGAGAGCGCCATTTTCAGGGAGCGTTTTTTATATATATATATATATATATTATGATGCATATATGTCAACAAAAGCATGTAGAATGATGAATTAGACATAAAAAAACCTAAAAACATAGATTGAACCATATAACATCAATCATCTAAAAGTTATAATCTTCACCAACCACGTCCATAAGTTAGAAACATACAACATATCGACTCTTGAGTCTCATGATTCATCAATCTTAAAGTTTCAAGCTTTCAAAATTCAATATATAACATTTATCATCATTGATTCATTGATCACCATAGTTGTACTTGTAAGCTAAGTGTAACCATTACAACAAAGAATATTTAACATGAAATGAAATGTTATAAAACGAAACAAAATGAAACAACTTTCAACTTTCATGAAGCATCATTTTCATAATTCATAATGACTTATAAACTTATAACTGCCAACTTCAAAGTTTCAAACTTCAAACTTAAATTGTCATATATTGTTTACAAAAAATATCTTCCATTAAATATGAAAGAGTCAAGTTTCAACAATTATAAAAAGTTAAAAACTACTAGAAAATAGAAAAGACTAGTAAACTGTAAATCTTATTTATTTATTGCTTGGCCTCTTGCCACGAGAAATGTCTAATTTATGAGCACCTTGTGGTAATGGTGGTCTTCTAGCAGTCTCCTCGCGGGAAGTACCACGACCATAACTAGAAGCCTCATGCCCTCCACGTGAGGATGTAGGTGGAGGTAGCAAAGGAACAATAGTTGGAACTCGAACACTGGCACTAGCACTACTACCAGATGGTGGGTGTGGCGATGGCATGCCTGCTGCTGCTTCATCCTCATCTCTCAAAAGTTCTGCTTCCAATTCTTCCGATGTATAGTGCCGTCCTCCAAATTATTGTCCTCTGGGTTGTTGTCCCAAACTTTATATGAGAGATTCTCATAAGCCCGATCATAATAATGACTCAACAACCTCAAGTTGTAGTGCACATAAACCAAGCTTTCTGCTCAGTTTTCGTTGAGTCTGTTTCTTCTTACATTATGGATGAAGCTGTAGGTGCTCCAACACCTCTCTCTAGAAGAAGTATTTACAACCCGTGAGAGAATTTTTTTTGCCAATTTTGGCAAAAGTCCCATGCTGCCATATGTATCCCACCATGTGAGAGCATCAAACCTGTCTCTATGTTCCATTGCATGAAAAGAAGCAAACAAACTAGTGCAACTAAAGAATCTGCCTAATTCAAGGCGCAGATTAGCACACTCCTTCCTGTCAGGGACCAACTTGTCTAATGCTTTCATGTGTCCCTCTTATACCTGTGGGTCTGTATGAGGTTTGAACATAACCCCACCCCCAGGTGCATGTTGGCCCAACCAAGATGGAGAGTAGTATTTTGGCATAAGGATATACGCTAAAGCATGTAGTGGAACATTAAGTTTATTCCACTGTGCACACATGCAATTGTGAATGATTGAAATCAAGTTTGGATCTTTTTCCTTAACAACATCTTTTATTTACCCCAACATGTTATCCATTTGCTCATACACCTCCACAATCATTGTTTTATCTGTATTTGCAAAGTGAATCATGTTATAAATGGGCTTGGTGAAATTCAAAATTTCCCTCACACGTGCCCAAAACAAAGGATCAAGAGCGGTCTCCTCCACCTGTTCAAAACCTTGCCTGTCAACTGATGTTGTTGCCCTGTCCTTTAATACCTGCCAGTGTGGACTTGATACCATGGTAGCCAATGACTCTCTTACCTTCAAAAGGTGCGTGAAGGTGAGGTAATAGCTAGCAAATCTAGTCTTTGCTATCTTCAACAACTCCAATGAACAACTCCAATGTTGAGTGACTGCGGAAAAGACCATGGGGATTGCTATGATTTGTAATAAATCTTATCATTTTTTCTCTTCTCTTGTACAAATCACCAAGCCATCTGTATTGAGGTTGTTTGTTTTTAATTATATCATGCATTAAAAGGTTCATTGTGTGAACCAAACATCCAGACCAAAATATGTTGGTGTATTTATCCTCAATAATTGCTCTCGCTGCCTTACAATTAGCAGCCTTATCAGTGATGACTTGGATGACATTGTATGGTCCAATGCGTTCAATTGTTTCAAGTAATGGCTTTGCAATGTTGATGTCGGCCTTGAACTTATCTGAATAATCATATGATGAAAGAAATATTGCACCACTAATGGACACAACAAGAACAATTATTAATGGCTTGCCTTTTACATTTGTCCATTTATCAGATACAGTGGACACCCCATGCTCATTCCAAGAACTTGTCATTCTACTCAAAGAATGAGTTATTTTTTCTTTTTCACGATCAAGGGCCGTGGTTCTAGCCTTTTCATACCCAAGGCTCTTGTATCCTTTGGGGGCATCATTAATGGCAGAAACTATTTCATGCCAATATGGTGAGTGAAGAACATTGAATGGTACCCCACATGCTTCGAGAAATTGGAAAATTTTTGAAACCACATCACTCCTGGACCCTTCGTTAAGGAAATTGGATATGGTTCTACGCCTTAAAGAGATGTTTGGTCCATGTGTGCCTCCATATCCACTGCCATGGGTGGAAGTTGATGGACTTCTTTGTCCATGTTGTGATGGTGCATAAGATTCAATGAAACCCTTAGATCTTTTACATTTATATTGGACTTCCTCCTCCTCCCTTATGTATTTGGCTCTATTTGTTGCTGACACACTTACACAAGTTTCGATTCTTATATTTTTATCTCCATCCCATGGCCTTTTCCCACAAAGGTGCCTTTTGGCACAAGTGTATGAACCAATGTATTGTGTATTGCAATGGGGGCATATTAATTTAGTGGTTCCACCCCCTTTCCCTGCTTCAGGCCTAGTAAAATATTTCCACAATGGTGTTTGGTCAATTTTAGTTGGTGTCACTATGGTCTTCTTTAGGATTTTTATCATATCCACTGTAACCCACTTCTTCATCCTCCTGTTCTGGAATAGGCCTCTTTCTCCTACTCTCCAACACCATAATAACAAGAAATAGAAGCAACATGAAGAAAATGCCAAGCCATATGGCCATGTTCATGATGTTTCAACTTTCAACTTTCAAAATTCAAACTTTCAAGTTTTTAACCTGCAAAACAATGGATGAATGCCAAATGGCAATAGGAAAAAATGCAACATAGAAAAAAGGTTCAATTTTTCATTTTTCAAGAAATTGAAATGCAACATATAAATAAAAAAAATCATTTTTCTTCATTTTTAAACAAATGAAAATGCAACATAGTAAAAAAAAATCAATTTTTTCATTTTTCAACAAGTTAATATGTAGCATAGAAAAAAAATCAAATTTTCATGTTTGAACAAATTAAAAACACAGAAAAAAATTTAGATCATTGGTGGTTGGACTCTCCTACCTCTTTGTCCTTCGATGATTTCGATGATTCGATCCTAAGCAAAGACCTCCAAGCTCCTTGCTGGTCAACCTCTCCTTTCCCTTGCTCTCTCCTCTCCTCTCCTCTCTTCTCTTCTCCTCTCCTCTCCTCTCCTCTCTTCTTCGTCTTTCTTATCTCTTCTTGCTCTCTCTCTTCTCGGAAATGAAAAATAGAATGTGAGGGAGGGCTTTATTTCTTTCCCTCCCCTCCCTTCCCTTCAATTTTTCGGCTGACGGCCACATTTTTGCTCTGCATGCGGACGTCAGGCAGGAGCACTTTTTAGCGCTCGGGATTGAACACTGTCCAAGCGCTCCCTCCTTAAAAAAGCGCTCCTGGAGCGTCTTTTTTAAGGGGGGAGCATTCGCTCCTGAGCGCTCCCTGCAACGCTCTTGAAAAGGCAGGGAGCGTTTTTGACAATGTAGGGAGCGCTCTCCCAAAACGATCCCTCTCGGAGTGCGTTTTGGGAGTGGGTTCAAGAGGGGGGGGGGGGGGCGTTCTTCCACAACCTTGTCCAAGCTAGATACACCTATGTATGCAGGTTGAAGAAAGCCCTATATGGGTTGAAGCAACACCCTAGGGCTTGGTATGAGAGGATAGATAACGACTTGATGAAGTTGGGCTTCACTCGAAGTAATGCTAATCCAAACCTTTATTTTAAGGTTGATAGAGTTGATAGAGAAAGGCCTCTCATTCTAGTTCTCTATGTGGTTGATCTCTTCCTAACAGGTGATGACCCTCTCATTCATCCATGTAAGAGGGAGCTAGCTTCCGAGTTTGAGATGAAAGACCTAGGACTGATGCATTACTTCCTAGGCTTGGAGGCTTGACAAAGGCCAGGCGAGATTTTCCTTTCTCAAGGAAAATATGTCGTGAAGCTACTGGAGAGATTTGGTATGGTGGACTATAAGTCTGTGTCGACACCGATGGAACTCAACTTTAAGAAGCTGTGTGGAAACGTTGCTGGGCCCAAGCTGGCAAATTCCACTGAGTACCGACAACTCGTGGGGGCCCTGATGTTCTTAGTGAACTCCCGTCCAGACATATGTTTTGCAATGAACACTTTGAGTCAACGTATGGTTGAGCCTCATCACATTCACTGGATTGTTGCCAAGAATCTATTGAGATATCTTCGGGGCACAATCAACCATGGGCTGAGATACACTGTCGGGAGTTTTAGACTCCATGGATATACTGATGCCGATTGGGCTGGTAGTGTGGTGGATTGCAAGAGCACATCTGGATGTTGCTTCACCTTGGGTTCTGCTTCAATATCTTGGATGAGCAGGAAGCAGAAGTCAGTGGCTTTGAGCACTGTTGAGGTCGAATACATTGTAGCAAGTATGGCCTTTTGTGAAGCTGTTTGGTTGAGAAAGCTCTTTAGTGAGCTGTTCGGACATGTGTTAGATACCACTGTTATCCTTTGCGATAACTAGAGTGGGATTCATATTTTTGAGAATCCCGTGTTCCATGATCGATCCAAGCATATTGATATTAAGTACCACTTTTTCCGGGACATGGTACAGCGAGGCCCCATAAGGCTCGAAGCCTCGATCACATAGGAACTGATTAACAGGTTGCAGATATTCTCACGAGGCCCTTGGGGAAGGTCACGTTCCTAACCTTTCGTGAGAAGCTTGGAATAGTGGAAAGACCCTATTGTGAGGGTCTTGCTTGAGTTGGACTATGAGCTCTAGGAGCTCTAGGGGGCTTTGGGATAGCTTCTTGGAGCTATAAGCACACACGGGGCTAGGCTTGCCGAACCTTGTTGTGCTTCTGCCCCACCATTATGACATTGAGTTGGTTCACTATGATCTATGCCTTGCACGCATCCTACCCATGGAGTTTCAGACTCATGGGAAGTACCTCTCATTTGGCCAATGAAGTGGGAAACGTGGATAGAGACCAATAGCAAGACCGATGGACGCGTCGGAGATTGTCGTACTCTCTATGTCTAAGATGGCACGTGTCCAACACCTTGATATGGGATCAAGTCTGATGAGGTTCTTACCTCTAAATTGACTTCGGGTCAGTAAACTAACTTCGAGTTAGTATGAGACTCTTTTTGAGTCCAAGAGAGGTTTTAACCTCTAAGCTGACTTCGGCTCAGCAGAGCATGATGTCTTTATGACTCACCTTTTTGTTCTATTTGCGAAGAAAAGCCAACAAAGCAAGTTACAGCATGATGACGCACGATGATATACGATAGTACACGATGGTACTGATCTCTGGATGGCACAAGTGGACAGATAGAGTTCTCCCTAGTTGAGAGGGAGTGTTGATTTTGGGCAACTAGGTCCAAACTCCAGGTTGTTGGATTCCTCTTTCAGAGAGGTGCAAGATTGATTTAAAGATCATCTTGTTTGGATGAGCAGAGCATATATTTTTATTTTATTTTCCACATGTGCAAGGTCGGCCAGATTTGTAATGTAGGCTCACAAGCCTAATAGATGTGTCACACACCCTCACTCACTGATATAAATTGGAGAGAGATGATGTCCATTTCATCATCATCTCATCACACACATTCCTCATGATCTGATTGGTTCGTACAACCTATAAGAGGCTTCTCACTCTCCCACGTGTGAATATGGATGCCGAAAATATGGATGTCGGAAATGGATGCCGGAAATCCGGATGAGGGATTCCTTTGTTGACTTGTGTTGACTTTTGGAGCTGTCTTTGAGGGGTGTGTGTGACACTTGGAAGGTTGGCTGATTTGATGTTGAGAAAGACTTTGCTGGCTGATGCATCTTGTTCACTGTCGTAACGCACATCACTCTGTATCTTTGTTGGACAAGAAGAATTGTAAAATCTGATCTACATTATTTGGCTTGTCTTCTGTTGATCTGTTATTATGTTCTATCAACATTTTACTTTCGTGTTTATGTGATTGCTAAATTGAATTGGGCCTATAAGAAAGATTGAAGTAAAATTGCATTAAGCATAGAACATACCATGGTTATCTAAAATTAACACATATTCTAGAGATCCTTACAAAGTATGATGAAACAACATCATCTTTCATCATCTTTATTGTTCTTAGTTCATTCTTGAGACTAGCTATCTTACCATTATTCTTGATGGTGAACAACTTGGAGAGGGCTTCATATATTTTTGGAGCGAAATCTATATTGGATATGTACGGGATTAGATTGCCCTTCACTCCATCTGCTATGAGGTTCACGGCCATGATGTTGGTTTCCCTAAATCTCTTCTATGATCATCTATAGGTTTCTTAATTTTTCCTTGAACAAGATCCAAAACTTTATGCTTAGCGAGAATAAGATCTATCCTCTTCTTCCATGCCGTGTAGTTGGAGGTTCCTTCTCGCTTATTTTAAGATTTCATTGTCATGTCATTTTTTCTTGATATAGTATACATTCCTCTTCTTATATGATCCTTATCCTTTGGCTCTTTAAGTAGATCTTCAAGCTGCCTTTTTCTTTCCTCATCCACCTTAGCGCTGATACCATGTTAGAAAATCAGAAAGGCAAAAAGATTCTCTTATGTTGATAATTACTTGTGATATTCTTGTTGACTTATTATCTTCTCTTTATCTTTGTTTCATCAAGCAATCATGAAATCAAAACATGAAGATCAACGACACCGAATGTAGGCACTCAGCTAGGGCCAAAACCTTTCTCTCGGGGAAACTCAGTCAAACTCTTCCACTAATCAAATTGAGATAGACCAAGACCTTAGACCTGACCAAAATACCTTCCTCCTCTACCAAGTCAACCTTCCAATACGATTCAACAAACTTCAGTAGTCTCTTCTAGTACAACAACTACAACCCAGCCACAATCCAGAATTTAGGCCCAGGTATATTACTGCAATTTCGGTCCTTCCAACAACTTATAAACTTCGCACGTGTGATAGTAGAGAGAAACTTTGACTTCTATTGCTTGACAAAGGGTTCCTTGTCCTTCGCTAGTTTTCTTCTCCCTTGGATTTCACACCCTTTTTTTGCCTCCAACAATTGCAGATCAAACTTGTGGTGGATGTGCTCCAAATGAGGTCGAGTTGCTGCCTTATATAGTGAATTTGTGAGGGCAAATTCCCTTGATGAGGTCGACTTGGTGGAGGAGATCTAAAAGACCTATTTTACATTAAAATGAATTTCTTCCTTGGTAGATGAAGCTCAAGAAGGGTCTTTTACATGATGACTCAGACTAGGACTCTTGACATAAACCCTAGAAGCCTAGAATGGAGGCCTTCACCTAAAAACCATTGACCCATTGACAAATACATTACATCACGACTCATAATTACAAAGACCGGTACTAGTTACATTATTTTTCAACAGATGCAATCCACCATCATCTTCTGTCATTATTCCATCAGATTACTTGAGCAGGAAAAATCCCAAGAATTTACCATTCCACTCTTTTTTCTCCTTGCGAATATTTTTCCCCTCTCTCATCCTGCAACCCTTCATCCTTATATGCTTTCTCCCAAAGTCTATGAATGCCTTCATTTGGATAGAGAAAATCAAGTTCAACAACCTGATTTGAGAATCCCTCCTTCCACCTTACCTCATCGACTAGCAGTTGTCATTGATGTGACATAAAATCCCTCCTTCCAACTTTTTCGGATTCATTTGGATAGAGAAAATCAAGTTCAACAACCTGATCTGAGAATCCCTCCTTCCACCTTACCCCATCGACTAGCAGTTGTCATTGATGTGACATAAAATCCCTCCTTCCACCTTTTTTGGATCCATATCAAAGGAAAATAAGTGCTGACTTTATAAGACTGCTGAGTATAAGATGTCCCCTTGGACATAACAACCACAGGACTTCCATTCATACTACCAGCAATGGCACTGATATAGCAATCATCTATATCTCTTTCTACAGCTGAAGCCGAATATATAGCCGCTACTGATTGTTGTACACAAATTTTGTGGATGAAGGAAGCCTTGAAGGATGTCAACATAGAAACTAAGCAACTAATTACTATTTTTTGTGACAATACTAGCGCCATCAGTCTTTCAAAGAATCTGGTAATGCACTCAAGGACCAAACATATTCCAATCAAATACCACTTTCTCCGTGAACAAGTTGCTGAACACAATATCGGGTTGGAATACGTCAATACAAAAGAGCAAATTGCAGATATCTTTACAAAACCCCTTCCACAAGAAGCATTTGAGTATCTTTGCCAAAAGATGGGAGTTATTGCTCTTGCATCACATTAAATCGCGCAGCATGTTTGGAGTACAGTATGTTAGGGGGAGCAACTTGACAAGGGGAGTACTTGGGCACCCCATTTGCCATTGATGACAAAGGGGGAGAGAATGTTGGAAGGGCAAGAATATTGCCATCAATGACAAAGGGGGAGACTGTTAATTCAGATTGTCATTGATGTCAATATGAATTTGACTGAGATGAAGACGGCACACATGATGACATATATGGTGACATTACATTTGATGACATGGACAATGAAGGAATTGGAGATCACTTGATGATGAAAGACACAACAAGTGGAAACCTCACTTAAAAAACACTTGGTGACATATGACAATGAAGAAGCTCTTGCTGTCCATCACCTTCTGCCCTAATTAGTGACCAGTCACTTAAAAAAATGTTTTTCACTACCTTAGAGGCAGCCTCTCAATATGCTTCCTATACCATCTTTTAGAGCATAAATTTGCCTTTCCATGAGCCATTACTTGCCCTGAAACTCCCAGCGGTTTGCGAGATATTGAATTTTTAAGGTTAAGAAAACATATTTTTTATCTAGTCGACCTACACTCACAGTTTCATGTTGGCCTCCCTCCAAAAGACATGACACTTCATTCTAGTCGAAAATCACTATAAATACGACTGAAACTTCATTTTCAAATCATCAATTTTTGGAAAAGATCAATTACAAAGACATACAACAGTTCACAACTCGTGAACAAGGGACACCGAGAAGGATTTGAATGGTTAAATCCGAAGGTTGGGTTATTCAAGACCTCGGTCAAGGAGAGCAGAGTTGTAGAGGATACCTGAAGTGTAGACCTGAGTTTCTAACTGAACAGAAATAAGGAAAATATTTGAGCTCAGATAGAACTCAGATTATTTGCTGGAGGATAAAGCTAATCTCAGAACTCGAATCATTTGCTATACCAACTCGGGTTATTTGCTAGAGTGATGGAATTATAACAAAGAACTCGGATCAGCTAAACCAACCTCGGACCTGTGTTATAACCCAGTGTTAGGGCTCGGACTTGTGTTTCAGATTTTCCACATCACAATCTCGGACCACTGTTATTACAACAAGACCCTTAGTATATTCTCGATGGTGAATACCATTAAGGATCTCAGACTGTTCCTTATGCACTGAAGCTTGGAACACCTACAACCCTCAGATCTATTGATTGCTGCAATTACAATCTTGGACCAATAATTTGTGTTATGGTTTGCAATCTAGTTTTAGGGCACAAACCTGTGGAAAGATAAGTGCAGTGATGAACAAGTAGACAGTGAAGAATTTTTGAATTGAAGTGCAGTGGTGAACAAGTAGAGAATGAAGAGTTTTGAAGTGATTAGACAATAAAGAATTTTGGAATTAAAGTGCAGTGATGAACAAGTAGATAGTGAAGAATTTTGAAGTGATCAGACAATGAAGAATTTTGGAAGTGATTAAACAATGAAGAATTATGTCGAGGATGTTCAAGTAAATACTATTCACATTCTCTATTAAAAATGAGACAAAAGGATTGGTGTCCTTGGAGTAGGAGCCCCTAAACACAAGGTTGGTGCCTTGAGAAGATAGGGTCAAAGCCCTAGAGGTTAGAGCCTCATCAAAGTCCAAGTTGGTGCCTGTCTCATTAAAAGGGTTGGTGCCCTCACTCATATATTGTATACTATTATAATTTATTAGAAAGGAGATTGAAATTCTTATTAATCCTTAATATTATCTCTATACACCTCTCTGTCTTTAAATTGTGAAGAATCTAACTGGCAATAATTAACAATTGAAAAGAAATACCGATTCACCCCCTTCTCAGTATTTCCAACAAGTCTGCAGTGCGAAGTATTTAAAAACTTTTGGGTCTGCTGTGTGATATCTCTTTTTTTGGGTCTAGTATGGCTCCCAGCTTCGCGAAAATAATTGCCAGCCCAATTGCCTGTGAGAGTCAAGCTCCTGCCCATATTGTCAGTGAAGCCCTAGCTCCCACTGTGCTGGTGGTCAAGGCCTCACTGGATGAAGCCTTGAAGTTCTCTGAAAGTGCCTTAATTTGCGAGTTTAATGGCTTTTGGCCGCGGCTAACAGCTCTCCACAGTTGGATCTCAGAGGTATGGAAGCCTCTCATTTCTGATGACATTAATATCTACCCCTGTGCTAAGGGTTTCTTTATAGTAGATTTTGAAAATTCGGAAAGCAGACAATGCATTTTAGATTCCGACCCTTGGTTTTGGGAAAACTCGAGCCTATTCATGAAGCCATGGAACCCATCATTCGATCCCTCAACAATAGTCATAACCTTAGCACCAGTTTGGGTCAGATTGCCAAACCTACCTTTGCATCTCTGGAATCTCTCCTCGCTAAAAGCCATTGGAAATGCAATTGGAAAATTTTACTGCAGGTGCCCAGAAACAGAGGAATATGTCAGAACCACCTATGCATGCATCTGTGTAGAAATGGACTTCAGCGCCAGATTCCCAGCTGAAATAATCCTAACAAGCAAAGACTATGTATGGAACCAAAAACTCGACTATGAAAGTGTCCTCTTTAGATGTCGATCTTGCTTTGAGACAGGCCATCTAGCCAAAAATTGCCCAAAAGTCTCCTAGAAAAATTCTGCTAGAAAGAATCACCATAGATCTACATGGTGGAAAGGAGCACAAAAGGAACATTACACTGTCATCAAGGAAGAATACTCTCCAGAAAACTCTGAGTCGCAAGAAATCAGGCAAGAAAGAAACAAACCTCAAGACAAGCAGGGGGAAAGCACCGCCCAACAACAAAAAAACGAACTTGATAGCCCCTCAAGCATCAACAATTATGAGGATTCAAATACTACGCAAAAGAAATCTTCATTCTGCAGCAAAGCAAATCTCCCAGATCTCGAAGATAAGACACCAGTGTCCCAAGAATCATAAGAGATGAAGGAGGGGAAAGATAAAGGAAGTTGGAAGACCGTAGAGAAGAAAAAGAAAGCTACAACACCAATCTCCCCAAGAAAGACGAGAAGCAAGACAATTAAGAACTAAGAAAATTATAGGTCCGATAGACCAAATTTGGTCTCAATGGACGTTAACCATCATCATCATCATCATCATCATCAACAATAAATGTTTCTTGTTGCATATAGTGCCACCCATGTGTCTTTTGTATCTCTTTAATAGATGCCTTAATGATGGCTTCCAAAGGTAATTAGCGAACAAAGTGCCCTAACAATGTGTGCCTTTTGTAAGTGTTACAAACTTTATCACACTAAAAAACATAAACATCAATGGGAGTTTCTTCAAGTGAATTATTGTTATTATCATTGTCTCATGGAAAACATTCAAAACAAATGTGTGGGGCACCTATGGAGGGAACATTCACATTTGAACCTTTGCAAAATGCCCATAGGTATTAGTTATACACAAAATAATAGGTCAACATGAAAATGGGGATGTGTTGGCTTCTTGAAGGGATTTTCTATTTAAGTCACATACAGTGGAAGGTGTTTGATGGGTGATGCATGTGTCTACACTCTTTCCCCACGTTGCATAATGCTAGTTATAAGTTCATAACCCTTGTTCTTGTCCTCATAGCCACTTGTCACTTATATATTGCTCGAGTGATTACAACATGCTCACCTCACTTTTCTTTAGCTCCTCTCCTCCTTCAGATAAATTGTTTACCAAAGGTAGAAAATATGCTTTTCTTACCTTATTCATGGAATGGAAATATTAAACAAAGTCGGTGTTTCTTATCTTATACATGAAATGGAAACATCTTGCTTTTCAAAAGCTTTACTTATGACAATATTTAGTAAAAGTTTCCTACCTTTTAAAGTAATTTGACCCTCTTTTTATGTGACTAAGTAAATTAAATGAGGATTTAATAAGTTAACCATTTTACAACTTATGACTTTAAGATCATAATCCATGAAATTTTACACGAAAACTTGATTTAGATTCACGCCAAGTATCAATTGGAGACAAATCAATTACAAAAATTGCTACTTAATTCCTCACTTTTCCATGTAGAGGAAATTCAAACCATGCCTCATTTGCTCATTAGGAAACATGACTAGTACTTGCACCTACTTATTATAGACATGCCTATAAAAGGTAGTTTTCCCAAAAACCAGAAAGCACAAAAGTACAAATTTTGGCGAAATGACATATTTGTCCATAATTACAATAAAGGAAAAAGTGAAAAGGGCTTCTTGAAGGGCTTTTCATATTTAAGTCACATACAGTGGAAGGTGTTTGATGGGTGATGCATGTCTCTACACTCTCTCCCCACGTTGCATAATGCTAGTTGTAAGTTCATAACCCTTGTTCTTGTCCTCATAGCCACTTGTGACTTATATATTGCTCGAGTGATTACAACATGCTTACCCCACTTTTCTTTAGCTCCTCTCCTCCTTCAGATAAATTATTTACCAAAGGTAGAAAATATGCTTTGCTTACCTTATTCATTGAATGGAAATATTAAACAAAGTCAGCGTTTCTTATCTTATACATGAAATGGAAACATATTGCTTTTCAAAATCTTCACTTATGACAATATTAAGTAAAAGCTCCCTACCCATTAAAGTATTTCGACCCTCTTTTTATGTGATTAAGTAAATTAAATGAGGATTTAATAAATTAGCCATTTTACAACTTATGACTTTAACATCATAATCCATGAAATTTTACACGAAAACTTGATTTAGATTCACGCCAAGTGTCAATTTGAGACAAACCAATTACAAAAACTGCTCCTTAATTCCTCACTTTTCCATGTAGAGGAAACTCAAACCATGCCTCATTGCTCATTAGGAGCCATGACTAGTACTTGCACCTACTAATTATAGACATGCCTAAAAAATGTAGTTTTCCCAAAAAACAAAAAGTACAAAAGTACAAATTTTGGTGAAATGACATATTTGTCCATAACTACAATAAAGGAAAAAGTGAAAAGGTAGAGGAAAATGTGCTATTTTGTATTTGAGTGAAAATGGTCCCATTGGACTTACTTGTTCACTAGGATCAACAAAATGTGGTCAAGTTTGATGTGTGGGCCCCTGATGTTTGGATATTCGAAAAAGTAGAACTGCCCAATATAGCAGTTTTCTTGAAATTGATGAAACTGAATATGAAAGGTCCTTTGATCAATGGTTATGCTAGGAAATACCTAGAAAGAGACCGATGTGACTGAGTCTCATTAGATCTTAACCCTCAAGTAGCAAGAAGCCCTACTTGAGTTAACAAGACCCATATACAAAGAAGGTGCTCAAAGCATGTGCTACATTCACCTCCCCCCTAGAATAACATTGGCCTTGGTGTGACTTTCATAACTTGAACAAGCATGTGTACTTTGTACTCATGGCATTCCCCTTCTTCCTTATTGTTTCATTCATTTACAAATTGTTTGCATTGGACCTTGACATGTGTGTTGCTAAATTCTAGAGCATAGTCATCTTCTCTTTGGGGCTGCATGAAGGACTGGCGTGGAACTCTTCAGATATTTTCAGTTGAATGATAGTGTAATCAACCACATGATTACGGTCTTGCACTTGCTTCCTAAGTAGATAAACACAAAAAACATTATGTGCTCTAATTTAGCAAACATTGCAACTCTATGAAACTGTATCTATTCTTTGAAGAAACTCAAAAGACTTAGAGTATCTTGGAGCTAGCTTGGCACAACTCCCCATTCTCAAAGAACTTTTCTTATGCTCTACCCTAGGAAATACAAGGTCACCCACTTTGAATTCTTTGTTGGATTTGCTTAACTAATCAACATTTTTTTCCCTTCTTGGTGTGCCTTCATATTCTAATTAATTCTTGCACCAACTCCACCATCTTGCCAAGCAACTTTTGGCCTACGTGTAATCCCATATGTTGGATCAAGCCAACTTATTGGAGTATTTTATCTTTTGTCAACTAAGGTATAAGACGAACTCATCCCAAGGATACATGTCATACATTATTCTATTCAAAGTTTGCCAAGTGTAGGTACTCCTTGAACTTGGATGACCAATTGGTCTCTTACTTCTTTAACATGTCCACAGTGACATGATAAATCATGTTGTTATCCATCTATTTGCAGATAATACGCTATGGTGAGATTCCACTATGTTCGCAAGCCAAAGTTAAAATTCTTCTTGAAGTTCGATTTGCAACTTTGTGTCTCTGGTCAGTACAATTGCATTAGGCACACTACAAATTCTCATCATTTCTTACCTTACTGCACTAGAATGAATTGTGTTGCCTTCATCAGCATATCCACCATAATACCATCACCGTGATAAAATCATGTTCTTTCATTGTTTTAGGTGTTCTTGTGATAAAATCAATTGTGACTACTTGCGATTTCCATTTTGGATTTGACAAAGGCAACAACAATGTTGCTGTATGCTTAGCCTTGTCATAATCCTCTGATACTTGGGGCACTTGGTCAAATATTTGGCTATGTTCAATATTGTTTTGTCATTATAACAATGGTCTTTTGGTAACTTGATTGTCTTTCATATGAAACATCATGAATTTCTCTTAATATAGGCTTTCACCACTCTTCATAGTTAGACACAGAGTTGACCTCCATTTGTTTCAAACCCATTTGAGCAAATTGAATTTTTAATATTTGTGTGTCTTCATAAATCCTTCTTTAGTTGAAGATCATCTCTTATAAGAGCCTCAAGTGGTCGTTTCTTTACATCAAACTCATAAGTACTAATGGTAGGTAGATGCTTTCCAAGGCTAAGGGCATTTGCAAGTTTGTTCTCTTTTCCATCGATATGTTTATTATCAAAATTTTGATCAATGAGGAATTACACCATCTCGTATGTGGCACTCGTATGTGATTTATTGGATAGGTATATTAAACTATCGTTACTTGTTCTTAGTTCAAACTTCTTGTCAATGATGTATCATCTACCATCTCCGCATTTTTAGTGCAAGAACCATCACAACAAGCTCTAAATCATGTACATTATAGTTCATCTCATGCTCATTAAGTTTTCATGCTCGTAGTGTATAATGTTGAAAAGTGTAACTAGGTTCGATCTTCATAATTACATGTAATTGTGACTTTTGTAAATGATGTAATGAAGAAAAAAATTATTATTGTAAACCTTGCTTCATGAGTTTCATGAGCAAGTGATTTATTTTAGTTGGCTCTCATTCAGAGCTTTAGGATTTGTCATTTAAAGTCAAAGAGTCAATGTCATGTATGAAGAGCTCTTCTTGAGCATGTGTAAATTATATATAAGTCTATTGCCCTCCAACAACATGCACACAGTCCTCTCTTCATGTCGACTTCAAGATATGGTGATCAACTCATGTCGACTCACATTATGGAGACACATCGGTTCACAAACTCATGTCGGGTTATATATTCGGACAAACCCCTATATATAGCAACCTCGACCTATTCCACAGTGAGAATTTTCGGACATCCTTCTCTGAGTTTTTCAGATGACTGTAATAGAAGAAAGGTTCGGATTATCTCTGATTCGTTTGACCATTTCAGTGAAGGATAAAATTCGGTAAAGGTTACAGCTTAGAGAGAGGGAAGGAAATTCAGATCCCTCTGAGACTTAGGTCACAGTGACAATGAAGAAGTGTCAAGATAAGATGTCAAGTCAACAGTATCTCGATCTCTTTCTGAGTTTCGGATGGATATATTGCAGTGACAAGCGTTCATTATTGTGACTAGGAAGAAGGTCTCGATGGCACCAAAAAGGAGGCAGTGACAAGCGTTCATTATTGTGACTAGGAAGAAGGTCTCGATGGCACCAAAAAGGAGGCAGTGACTTTGGTTCAAGAGTCGGTTTGGTTTCCTTGACAAACACAGTGATCATATATGGTGCAAAATCTGAAGTAGAAGGAACCAAGGAAGAGTAATTGAGAAGATGAAAGAGGATTGGTGCCTTGGTCTTGGAGAGGCTACTAGGTCAAGGGTCTTGGTCTTGGTATTTGTCAATTGGAATCTCTATAAGAAGAATTGTGTGAGTTTTGCTCTCAAAGAGTGAGAGGTTTTGGCCCTGGCTCATAGCCTACATACTGTGTCTCTTGCGTATTTATGTTTAAGCACTGGTTACTATTTGATGAAGAAGAACAGTAATAAACTAAGAAGAAGAAGATCCTATTCTAAAGAAGTAAAAAACATTCACAAACAATCACTTTTGAAGAGAAATCACCTAATGCTAATGCCTTAGATCTCAACATGGTTTCAGAGCTAAGGAAGGGCACTCAAGAATCAGATTTTAAGAAAGACATCTAAGCAAGTCAAAGGTCACCGCAGAAGGGATAGTTCAGAGATCAGATTCTCTGAGATTTTTGGGAAGGCATTACAGTCTGAATGTCATAGTCAACAGTTTAGATCATCCTCTCTATTCTCGGGTTAATTTCAGAGGTATTTTGGCAACCTCAGATCGGTGGACTTACTGCAATACTCTCTGCATACCTGGTGCAGATCACCGTGCTACTTCAGGTTTGGTATTGTCTATAATAACATTGCTATAGTCACACGCTTTGATGCTATATGTTGGTGCTGTCACATATATGGTTCGGTGCTACTTCATTGAAGATGATTATTGTGCAAACACTGTAATCTCGGTGAACTCACAATCACAATGATATAGTCTCGGTGCTATCTTAAAGGAAAGATTTCAGTGCCATAATAAGATCTCGGTATTGTGACAGAAGTAAGACAGTGATCTCAGTGCAAGAAAACTTGGGCTAGTACGGTAAAAGTGATTTCGGTGCTCTCACAAAAATAAGGTCTCGGCAATATAACAGTAAGGAGGTCTAACCACAAAGAAAATCTCGATACGATCTCAGTTATGTCATCAAGAAAGAAGGCTATTTCATTTGGAAGAAGGTCATCCAAAAGGGAGCACTAATACATCTTCTTAGACCACCATGAAAGTGATCAAGCTGAAGATTTCATCTTCACTTGTCAAGTAGGTATCTTTTATTGTATAATCAAATTTGGTTGGGTCATCAAAATTCCTTGCATGGAAAAAGGAGGATAGACATAATTTTTGAAGAAAGTGAAGTCATTGAACACATCAATGAAAAGGGTCAACTCTGAATACATGGAAAGGGATTCTTATGAAGGGTCCTCTTAATATTGGAGACATCAAAGGGATGTATATGATAAGCTCGTAAGGTTATTCTCTGAAGATGCCATAAAGCAGGTCATATCACTTAGACTTGATCTACACAAAATTGAAGGTATCAAAGAATGAAGGGATATCTTCATAAGATCTCAACTGCGAGGTAATAAATGTCCATGGTTTCTATGCAGATAGAAGAAGGCAAGTTGAGGGCAAAAGTGTTGAAGGTTAAAGGACTCAAGCATTTGCAGGAAAGGAAAGGGAAGTTTTTGAAAATTCGGTCCTCGGAAAAGAAATAAGAGCATAGCAAAGATTCAATGCTATGGAAAATTTATGGACATTACAGGAAAGTGTCCTAAAGGGACAATATCAAAAGAAGAAAATAAATCCATATCACCAAAAGGATGCAGGACGCTGAAGAGAAGAAGTCCAAGAAAGAGGAAGCAAGGGATCTCTACTATGTTTGAGGTAGTCTCCATCACAAAAGGTCTTTTCATAGCTCTTAAATCTTTTGTTATAGGATATGGCTATAATAAATAATAAGATGCATTGTGGCATCATGGAAGCATTAGAGACAAGAGCTCATGACATCACTGTATGGAATCACGAAGGATAGATAGAGCAAAATCTATGGCAGTCAAATAGGATATAGCTCTTGGGAACCTCATTGGAAGGAAGAAGTCATTAAGGACAAGGCTTATCATACATCAAGTCAAAAGGGAAACATTTGTCGGATAGGGGTATGCAATATCCTCAAGATTCTCTAATGGAATCCTCATCCGAGTGTTCACTGATCTAGAGAGGAAGCAAGTGTTTTCATCAAGAGCTCCAAACTGTGGAGTTAATGGGATGATGGCATGATGACATAAGAGATGAAGCAGATCAAAGGGTTGAAGATCTTTTCGATCAAGAAAGCTGCTGAAAGAAGCCTAGATGACCTTAAGGGTAAATGAGGTATGTATGCTTGTATTTAATATTATAATGTCATGTCGTATGGTTGCAGGTAACATGGATCATTACTTCTATCTTGAGAAGCATGATCAAAGGGAAAAAGATCTCCTCCTCTGAAGTATGAGGTGATTGACTACAATTAAGGAATGAAGTATAATATATGAGTGACATATCCCCATATGTCCTCATATGAAGTATGAGGTGATTGACTACCATTAAGGAACCCTGATTGGAAGCTCTTGGGAATGGAATGTGTGAAGAAAGGAAGGAAGAGATCGTGAAATATGCAACCATTGTAAAGGCAATCAACATCCAAAAGGACTAAGAAGATTTGACTAGGAAATCTCCCAGAAAGATATGAAGACTCTGATGGAAGTCTGAAAAAGATGGAGACTCTTGACAATGGATATCTTTGGGAGATGTGTCAACATGTATGTAGGATGCTGATACCTACAGGAAGATGTCATGATGAAAGACCATCACAAAGTTAATTTTGATTGAAGTGTTCATTTCTTTTCTGTGAACAAATATTTGGATGGGCTTATGTAGGACTGCCAAAGGGAAGAACTGTTGATGTCTTCCTAGAAAGACCATATAGAAGGATCTTTCATCCTTCCGAAAATTATGGCATGAAGAAAGCAACATGGCATGAAGCAAGGCCAGATGAACACTGATGGATCACTTTTTGATGAAAGGAATGATGACATGATTGACTCGTGGATGAAAGTGATGAATGGTCTGTGCCCTATGAAGAAGTTCCAGAAGATGAAGACTCCATAACAAAGAAGAAATTCATGACATCGAAGGAAGGAGTTCCTCAAAGCAGCTGGTTGTCCTATTTTCTCCACTCGAGGAGTTACTATTATTTTACTTGAGACTAGAGGATCTCATTCCAAAAATATTTCTAAGAGTTAATGACTCCATAATTGGTATAATCTTCTCTAGATCAATTGATATTCCCTCAGATATAACATGATCAAAATAGTGAACTTGATTTTGATAAAATTCACATTTGCTCAATTTGGTATAAATTTATGCTTCTATGATTTTAAATTCTCCTTTCCTTGTGTGTTGTCCCACATTGGTTGTGAGAGTTGGTTTGTGACAACATGCAAGTCTCGATACACCATGATTCTTCTGCCAATGAGGTAAGCTACAACAAAGCGGTGTCTCCAACTCACATATTGGTTGATTAGTTGCATGGTGAGTATGCTTGTTTGCTCAACCTTCCGCTCATTTGTGGGATATATTATGTTTTGTGTGTGTTAAACAAAAATGGACACCAATCCTCCCCTACTCAGTTTACTCTACTTGGCCTCCTCTCCCAACAATTTTGTCGGAAGTCACTGGTGATACTTGCCTCTTTCTTTGATTTGGAATAAACCAAAATCTCATACCTAAATACAAGCATAAAATTGTCAAGATATTTATTGAAGACAATGTTCATTAACCATGTAATAGTAGCTAGTGTATAGGTTTAACCCAAATGGCACCGCCATGAACTCATAATGCCCATGATGTGTTCCGAGCGGTCTCTAATATGTCTTCCTCTTTGATCCAACCTTGATAATTATTAGAATTCAAATGTATTGTGGAGAGAATTTTTTCCCTTCTTATTTGATTAAACACCTCATTAATTTTCAGTAATGGGAACTTGTCTTTGGTTTCTTCTTTGTTTAGTTGGCTATAAGTAGATACACAACCTTATTATTCCTACCTTTTTCTTTACAAAGAGAATTAGTGTTCCTCATGGGCATGCAAATTGCCTAACACAGTCTTCATCAAGCAGTTCTTGCAACTACATTTTCAGCACTAGTAGTTCCAGTGTGCTTACTAGATACAATGCTTTAGAAGCTAGTTCAACTCCCAAAACAAGATCTCTTGCAAAATATACTCCCTGTTTATGAGGAAATTCGGACAATTTCCATGAAATTATGTTCCTAAACCCTTGCAAGACATGGAAGTCTCTAGGCTTAGGACCTTCATTATCAGGTTCTAGCACATATGCTGTAACTCATTGACATCCCTTTCTGAAGCATTTCTTCATTTGCATAGTTGAAATTTGCGTTATGGATTCTATATCATTTTAGGCCTTGGAATGCCTTGATTGGTTCTTGGATTCCCTTGATCATTGAGATAATTGAAGTTTTTGCTATGGCAATTGGTTTTGGTTTAATTCAACTCCAACCATTCTATTCCAATCCGCACATTGTAGGCTACAAGGGGTAACTCATTTAGATTGAAAGGTCTATTCATATCTCTAAGACAAATCTTCACTATTTCCCCTGCCTTTTTGTGTTAGTGGCGAATTGCAGTAACCACAACTTACAACATCCATGTCCAGTTCCATGAACTACCAAATAGAACTTCCTGTACAACTTTGACCACTTTATCATTTTCTGGTCTCCTTGGATAGTCTTTAGCAAAATGCCCTTCTCGATATATAGAAAATGTTGCAAGTCACCAACTTTCTTCCAGGTGTGTTGCCAAACATTTTGCTTTGTGTTGGCTGAGTTGGGTGTATAGTGATAGTACTCTTGTTATCCCTGAAGGAAGGAACATTCATTCCCCTTTTGCCTTTTCTCTCTCTTTTACTTGTGTTTCTATTTCTTCTGGAAGTCCTGCTTATATCTTGATTGATCTTCACACTATTTAACATCGTCCAAGGTCTTAGGTTGCATGAGTTGGATCTGATATTTAATCAAAGTCTACAAACCACTCAGAAGATAGCTCACCTTTAACTGCTTATCCTTGTTGTAGGAGACACACTTCTGTTATTCCATGATATCTGTTGAATGGTGATGTTATTGATGCCAACGTCAGTTCCTGAATGTTCTTAATATCTGTCTGGATTGCATTAATTGAAGTTCCAATGGTCAAGAAGCCCTAGAAGCACCACACTCGATGATTTTGAAGACGAAGATCAGTGGGTTTGCTCCTAATATCACCATCATTGGATGCTCCTTGTCATGCCTATTCCAATGGTATATGGCATGCCTCGTGGCTCCTCACTTGCAAGATATGCCTTTGGGAAGGTCAAAGACCTCTTGTTGGGGTCAATGTTCCCATAAGCTAGATGATGTGGCAGTTTATTATTAGCAAGCGAATCATGAAGTCAAAAGTACCTTTCATTAAAAATCAAATTAAATATTTTTTGGCTAAAGAATTTCGTTGAGGGCATTAAAAATTTAAATTCAAATCAAATGTTAAAGTCAATCTCATTTTTATTTGGATTTTTGGCTCCAATTGAATTATATTTTGAATTTCATTATCCCTCCAAATTGAAGGTCGACCAACCATTCTCAACTTTATAAAAGGGTACTCAGATTCTCCCAAATTGTATGAGCATAATTGCATATTATTTGAAATTCGTCTCTTTAAATTCGCCCTGGGCAGTCAAGTGGATCTGGAGTAGCGGTTGAATTTTCTTGAAGGATTATAGGGTTAAAAGTTACATATTTGGGCATGGTTTTCGTTGGGATCTGAACTCATTTCGCAGGTGGCACATTTCTCAACACATTCAAGCAATTGAGACTTAGATCTCAGTTCTCTTATAGAAGAATTTCGACCCTCAATTAGGACAAAACTCTGAGCAATTTAAACGTAGGATTAAAGGTAGATTAAAAGAGTACATTATTGACCCTATACTTAATTCGCTCTAACTTGGGATAGTCATACAAACTTGGGGAGAAGGTCTTTTTGATTGTGTATTCACTTGAGTTTGATTATGGTTTCTTTTGTAAGGGGCTTCACTGGATCTATGATGTAAAAAGGGTGCAAAATTGCCAAGGTTTTGACATCGGCTTGTATCACAAGCATTCTTTGAAGGTGTATGTGCTTGCAGCCTTGTGTATTCCTAAAGATCAACAAGGAGGGCTATTCAAGGTTGAAGATTTGAAGTGGATTCATCACATAACCTCAGGCATAATTCGTGTTACAACTCTGTTGTGATGGGATGTGTGCAGTATGTAAGTGTGATGGCTTGTTGCAGACACAAAGAAGAATGACAACTTGATGGGCTATCTAGTACAATGTACCTTCAATCCTCATCAAGCTCTTGTTAAGGTTTGACAGGGTATATATATTGTTGCTTGTAGTGTTGTTAATCTTTACTGTGAGCGCATGTTTCTATTGTATAACATTGTGAACATTACACTGCTAAGTGATTTAACTTGAGTTAAGGTATGCAACTAGGGTTTGGCGGCATAAAAATTTGCATGTGAAGGATGGCCTATGGTTTGTTAGTTTAATGAATGAGTAATAAGTCAGAGATAAATTATTGCAAAGGTTTGACACTGATTGTATGTTGAGCAAAAGGTTTTATTAATATTTTTGCTGACCAATGTCATATTGATTGAAAGTATATTAGGGTTTTGATATTGTCTTATTGCTCTTGCTAAATTCAAGGTTTGGCAATTATGTTCTTTTTATCTGCTAAGTCTTGACAATGATAGTATTGAGCTGTGTTAACATTAGGGTTTGTGTTGTGAAAATAATTGTGGACAAAATTTTTTGGGGTCATACTTGCTAATATTACATATGAATAGAGTTGTGGCAGTCTTATATATATTCATTTCAGAGATTAGTTTTGTGTGACAGAGATAAAGGGTTTGGGTAGAGTTTTGGCTTCAGTTATTGTATTAAGGGATTGGGAACCATCAATGTCAAAAGCTTATGGTTTTGAATTGAAGGGCTTGCAAAGACCAAATTTTTTGGCATTGTTTATATGTTAATGCATTCTTAGATCAATGCCTTGGTGTATGACATAAGTGTTTGGTTGCTTGCTATGTTATGCAAACATAAGTATCATCATTCTATTATTGGGTGATGGTTCTTTGTGTTGAGAATTTGTGGTGCACATGTGATGTTTGACGCTGATCTAAAGCACAACATTTGTACCACGTTGAGTTAGGGTTTAACGTAAACTGTTAAGCAGAGTCATTGGCTTGTGTGAGCAGCTGATGGCTGCTAGGGTTTTCAATATTACATGGTTGAGTGTTAATGACATGTTGATGTGTTTGGGTAGACAAAATTTGGATTGAGCAAAGATTCTATACACAGGCTGATGTATGTAGGCATTGCTGAGAGGATAGGGTGCTTGGCTAATATGCATGATGATGATTACTGTAGAGATAAGTAGTGAAGATGATAGGGTTTTCTATTAACATAATGAGTAGAAGCAACAAATATTGTATTGCAATTTGTTTTATATTGATATCGAGCACATGTTGATCTAGTATGAAAATTTGTGAAATGTGGTCCACTGTGGTGAGTTGTTGGAGCACTTCAGGGCAAGTGGCAACTTTTTGAATATAGTGGCAAGGTGGTGCAAGGGAGGAGAGTGGAGTCTCCTTTAAGTTGGAGCCTGTAAATTAGGTCGTTGGAGTGTCCTTCCAATCCAAGCTAGTAATCAAGGTGTTTGAACATTCCTTCAGGTTGGAGCCTGTAAATCAGGGCGTTGGAGCATCCTTCTAGTTGGAGCTGTTTAACAGGGTGTAGGAGTATCCTTCTTGCTAGTGTCTCTTTCTCCTATATTTGTCATGAGAACTTCATAGTGATTTTGATAAGATAGAATCAAAAGATTTTCGCATTCATTGAGATCTTTGACTAGAGTTTGTGCTTTCATCATCATTTGAGTATGTAGATTTCCACAATGAGTCATAATTTTAGTAAAATTTCTGGAATTGAACTGTGATATAGTTTAGAAATGTTCCCAAAGTATTGAGTGGACACCCCACCCATCATCGGGGTATCTTGATGATCAAAACCTTCTTTCTATTCAAATTCTTTTGCCATGAGCCTTGCTTTGTGCTTGTCAAGTGAGCCATTTGATTTGTACTTGTTTTTGTAGACCCACTTGCAGCCAATACATTTGGTTTCAAATTGAGGGTCCACCAACTTCCATGTTCCATTCTTAATATTTCATTGCTTCTTTGAATTCATCATTGAAAGCAATTTCTTTGAAGGAAGTTGGTTCAAATTTAGTAGATAAATTAAATTTACAATCATATGAAACATCCATTTCATTATTGTCAATTGAATCAAAATATTTACATCACCTCCGTCTTGTTTGGTGGAGCCTTTGGTTCTTGTCTTTCTAACCTCATCAGGATGAACACTTCAAGTCTTTTGGTGAGCCATTTTGGGGGATCGTTATGAGATGGTTCAAGTTTTTCTATTGATTGAGATGCGGCTAGATCAAGGTTCAACCTACTAATCTTCTTAGTCACTTCCCTCAAAGGGTCTTCCTGATCTAATGAAGTGGCCGAAAATTCACGAGGGGAAGATGGTGTTTCAGAAGAAGATTCTAGAGATTGATCCAAAATAGGGATTCCCCCGTCAAGATGTGGAATCTCATTATCAAATTCATGATATGTCTTTGGATGATAGTGTTAATCCAAGTTGTCATTGATGGCAACAGGTTGAAAGACATTGATGGCAACATGGAAGATATCATTTGAAGTTTCTCATACATGATGGCGCTGTGACCCCATGATTGATAAGCCAAACAATGGAAAAGACAAATGAAGAAAAAGCCAAGCAATGGAGAAGGCGTTCTATCACAAAGAAAAATTGTTTTTACCTCCTTAAAGGCATCCTTCCAAATTGACACCTATGCCATCTTTTAGAGCATATTTTTGTCTTTTCGATGAGCTATTACTTGACCCAAAACTCCATGTCGTTTGGGAGATATGAATTTTTCAAATTAAGGATATATCTCTGTTTTTGAGCCGACCTATGCTCAGGGATATACAAGTCGGCCTCCAAACAAGGTCATAAGAAGCCTATATATATACAATTCGTACTTATTCATCAAACATAGATTTCGGTGGTTAAGAACAGTACTCGGTTATAAAAGATTCAGCACAGAAAACTCAGTTCACAACTCGTGAACTTTCATACATCAAGAAGGAGCGTATACGAAGCATATATTTGAGTCTACAACTGCTGATCTAAATGTGAATATAAGCCTGGGATCTGTGAGAGTATGCGAGCCTCTGACTTGTGTGTGATTATAGCCTCAAACCTCTTTGAATTTGCAGTGGGTTAGCTTTGGTGTGAAGCTCGGATCAGTTACAATCATCATGTACCAGCCTCAGACTAGTCTGCAATTACAGTGACTGTAGTGGCTCAGATTCCTTCATAGATTTATGTTTCGGACAGGAACCCAGAACAACCCTTTACATCTCAAATTTGTGTCATATTTTTGATATAGAACTCAGATTATAGCTCAGTGATTTGGATCAGTGTTTGAAAAGCTCAGCGTTGTAACATTCGTAGTGCATCTTGGATAATAAAAGAAGTTCGGATTTGTGAGGAACAATCACCTACTCGGACTGTGTGAAGAAAAACTCGGGTTGAAGAAGTCCCGTGGAAGAATTGTTACAATGGTCAAGCATTTGTAGACAAGGACAGTCACATATAACAGAGGACTCTTGGAAACATTTTATTGGACAGTCAAGAACAACTTTGGATCAAATTAATTGAATAGTGAAGAATCTTGTTGAATACACTTAAGTAAGTACATCACACACTTTCTCTCTAAAGATGTCTGAAGTTTGGTGTCCTTGGAGTAGGAGCTCCTAAACACAAGGTTGGTGCCCTGATAAGGTAGGGTCGAAGCCCTAGAGGTCGGAGCCTCATCAAAGTCCAGGTTGGTGTCTGGTAAGCAGGTTGGTGCCTGTTTCATTAAAAGGGTTGGTGCCCTTCTCTCATCTATTGTATACTATTATTAAAAAGGGATTGAAGTTATCTTTAATTCTTAATATCATTATTATATATATATCTCTCTGTCTTTAATTGTGAAGAATCTAACTGGCAATAATTAACAATTGAAAAGAAACATTGATTCACCCCCCTCTCAGTATTTCCAACAATTGGTATCAAAGCCAACTTCTTCATTATCAGCCTAACAGCTGGAAGAACGATTCTTAGGCACAATGAAGAACATGGAAGCAACAGGGAAATTCCCTATCTTTGATGGAACGAATTTTAGTTTCTGGAAAAAGAGGATGTCCTACTATCTAATGTCTCTTGGCTGTGAAGTATGGCACTCTATTTTGGATGGATACAAAGCTCCTGTCGGTCTTCCAACTGATTCAGATGAAAGAAAAGCCTACATTGCTAATGCCAAAGCTTTAAATTCCATCACTAGTGGAATCACCGATTCTAAATTTACGAAAGTTATGAACTGTGACTCAGCCAAAGAAGTATGGGATAAATTGGTTTCGCTATATGATGGGGACTCCAAAGTTAAGAAAGCAAAGCTTCAAACCTATAGAAGACAATTCGAGAGTCTGAAAATGGATGATGAAGAAGATATTGCATCATACTTCCTCAGAGTAGCTGAAGTGGTTAACTCTCTTAAAGTACTAGGGGAAAATATTGAAGAAAGCACCATAGTTCAAAAAATATTGAGATCACTTCCTGACAGATTCGACTCCAAAGTAAGTGCCATAGAAGAAATGAAGGACCTAGATACTCTCAAGATGGATGAACTTCATGGAATTCTTATTGCCTATGAGATGAATAAAGGGATCCCAAATTTCAAAGAAGCAGCTTTCAAAGCCACAAAATCTACAAAAGAAGGAAAAGGATGGAATTACAACAACGATGAATCAGATACTGAAAACGAGTTAGCTCAATTTGTATGAAGACTAAAAAGGGGATCTAAGCTAAAAGGTAAGTACCCTCTTATTTGTTTCAATTGTGGAAGAATAGGTCATTACGTTGCAAAATGTCCTCAAAAACATGATAGTGATGATGAAAAGGACTCTAAAAGAATGATGTACAAGAAGAAAGGGTTTAATAAGAAGAACTTCTCTAAATAAGATGAGTCTGATGAAGATGAATTCGTAGTCATAAAGAGGAAATCAACTAGAAATGTGCATCAGTACAAAGAAAGCGATGATGAATCAAATGAGGAAAGTAATTATGTTGGAAGCAAAGAAACGCTATTCATGGCATTTACAAATGACGATGACTCAGAAATAGAAGATGAAAGAAACATGGATAGTTTGCTAACGAGTGCCATTGAAGAAAATGAGAATTTACAAAAGAAGATAATTTCTCTCAAAATAGAAAGAGAGGAGGCAAAAAGAAGGGAAGACTTCTTGAACATCAAGTTAAAAGAGAAGGATGATATCTGTGAAAAATGTGAAGCTAAAATAGTGTCCCTAAGAAAGGAATTGGAGCAAATCAAAAGGAGTTGGCAAAACTCTCTAACTCTTGACAACATTCTTAACACTCAAAGACCTCAACATGACAAGTCTGGAATTGGTTTTAAAGGAGAATCATCAGGTACGAAGAATAATGCCAGAAGTTATGCTGATGTACTCTCTTGCCATCCAAAAGAAGAAAAGTCATCTCAGGTAAAAGGTCACATCTCAAAATCAAGATTTGAAAGAGCAACTCCAAGGAAGAATGTTGATTCAAGCTATGGATACTACAACAGGTATCAAACTATTTTTCTTGGGCATTGTTACATTTGTAAAAACTTTGGGCATCAAGCTAAGCATTGCAAGGCTCATAAGAATGAAGCACCAAGATTGAATAATCAACCAAACCAACTGCGTGGGCCTAAAGAGCAAGAACAAATCAAAACTTACAATTCCTTTGATCCTTTGGCTAAGTTTGATCCGTCTTGCTCATTATGTGATGATTATGATC
Source organism: Pinus albicaulis (assembly GCA_034641835.2). Lineage (NCBI taxonomy): Eukaryota > Viridiplantae > Streptophyta > Pinopsida > Pinales > Pinaceae > Pinus > Pinus albicaulis. Next base: position 391,410,546 of record CM076584.1, on the reverse strand, counting down.
ATAATGAACAAAATTTCCCTCTCAAAAGGGAAAAAGCTAAAAACGAAAATCTCAAAACTGATAAATGTGGCCTAGCTCTATGTGCTCATAGTAAAGAAAATCATTGGTTCGTGGATAGTGGATGCTGGAGACATATGACAGGTGACCAAAAGAAGTTTATCTCATTGAACAAGAAAAATGGGAATGTATCCTTTGGAAGTGGATCTGCCAAAATCACTAGAAAAGGGACTGCTACCCTTGTCAATGGACTAGGAAAGGCTCAAAATACCTTGCTGGTAGAAGGGCTCAAACAAAATCTCTTAAGTGTCAGCCAGATTTGTGACCAAGGACATCACGTTCTCTTTAGTACAAAAAATTGTGAAATAAGAGACTCGTCCTTAGGAGAGCTTGTGGCGAAAAGAGTAAGAACACCGGATAATGTTTACATTCTCAGTAGAATCCAAGAAGATAAATGTTACTTAAGTCAAACAGATGAAAGTTGGTTATGGCACAAGCGATTGGGGCATACAAGTTTTGACAACCTAGTCAGAATCAACAAAAATAATGCAGTAAGGGACATTCCAAAAATGTGCAAACCAAATCAAGTTGTATGTGGCCCATGCCAACATGGAAAGCAAACCAGAACTAGCCACAAAACCAAGGAGTTCTCAACATCAAAACCTTTGGAAATCATTCATGCAGATTTGTGTGGGCCAACTAGAACTCCAACTCTTCAAGGTGAAAGGTAATTTGCTCTATTTGTTGATGACTATACTAGAATGATGTGGATATATTTCATAAAATATAAATCCGAAGCATTTGAGTGTTTTAAGAATCTTAAAGCTCTCATTGAAAATGAAAAAGATTCTAAGATTAAATGTCTTAGAACGGATAGAGGAGGAGAATTCACTTCGAAAGAGTTTGATTATTCGGCAAAGAGCATGGAATTGAAAGAGAACTTTCTATTGCTAGGACACCCCAGCAAAATGGAGTAGTTGAAAGAAGAAACCGAACCATTCAAGAAATGGCTAGGACAATGCTACTAGCTGTTGATTTGCAACCAAAATTCTGGAGAGAAGCAGTTGGCACCGCAGTTTATACCTTAAATCAAACTCAACTGAGACCAAATAATGAAAAGACTCCTTATGAATTATGGAAAGGAAGACCTGCTTTAGTAAAATATTTTAGAATATTTGGAAGCAAATGTTTCATAAAAATAAATGATGACTCACCAAGTAAATTTGATTCTAGAACTAACGAAGGAATATTTCTTGGTTACTCCACTAGGAGCAAAGCTTACAAATGTTACAACAATCGTCTACGAAGAATAGTGGAAAGCATTGATGTGAAGATTGATGAAGGCCTTCCAGAAAAAAGAATTGAAGATCATGAAGTTGAGTCTTTCTTTGAACAAAGTGAAGAAGAAGAACCTAAAAGAGAAGAGGAGAATGAAGAATCTCAAAGTGAACCTCAAAATGAATCTTCACAAACTCCCTCCAAGATCAAGTTTGTTCAAAGATATCATTCGGAAGAACAAGTCATCAGAAATATAGATAAAGGAATCCAAACTCGAAGAAGAATGATAAGCACCTCAAGAAAAGATGATGTGGCTCTATTATCTTTAATAGAACCTGAAATTTTTTCTCAAGCAAGCAAAGATCCTTATTGGATAAAGGCCATGGAAGAAGAAATGTCTCAAATCGAAAAAAATGAGACTTGGGAACTAGTACCTCGCCCAAAAGATAAAAATATAATTGGAACAAAATGGGTATTCAAAAACAAGATGAATGAAGATGGACAAATCATCAGAAATAAAGCCAGACTTGTCTGCAAAGGATACTCGCAAATCGAAGGAATTGACTTCGAAGAAACCTTTGCACTAGTAGCTCGAATGGAAGCCATAAGAATGTTTTTAGCATTTACTTGCTCAAAAGGATTCAAGGTTTATCAAATGGATGTAAAATCAGCATTCCTGAATGGAGATCTCAAGGAAGAAGTTTACATGGAGCAACCAGAAGGATTTGATCTTGCTGAAGGAAAAGACTTTGTATGCAAACTAAAAAAGGCCTTGTATGGATTAAAACAAGCCCCTAGAGCATGGTATGCTAAGTTGGATCACTATCTGCAACAAGAAGGTTTCAAAAAGGGAGTGGCAGGTAGCAATCTCTACATGAAGATGGACAAGGAAAAACTTCTGATCACTCTTGTTTACATTGATGATCCAATCTTTGCTAGCAATGATGAAGAAATGAGCCATGAATTTGCTCTAAATATGTCCAAAAAATTCGAGATGTCAATGATCGGTGAGTTGTCTTAATTTCTTGGGCTACATATATCTCAAACTTCTGCAGGCATGTTTATATCTCAGGCAAAATATCTTAAAGACGTGCTTAAAAGATATGGGATGGAAGATTGTGCACCTATGAGCACACCAATGACCACAGATTGTTAATTAAGCAAAGACGATAATACCCCTCAAATAGATGCAACTCTTTACAGGTCAATAATTGGAGCTCTCCTATACTTAATTGCTACAAGACCAGATATTATGCAAGCAGTAGGAATAGTTGCAAGATTTCAGTCAAGTCCTAAACAATCCCATCTAGCAACTGTGAAAAGAATTCTCAGATATCTGAAAGAAACAACTGATTTCGGTCTTTGGTATCCTAAGAGTTCAACTCTTATTGTGACAACTTATTCTGATGCTGATTGGGCCGGAAGCGTGGATGATCGTAAAAGCACCAGTGGAAATGCATTCTTTATGGGAGAATGTCTTGTATCTTTGGCTTAAGCCGAATATATAGCTGCTGCTGATTGTTGTACACAAATTCTATCGATGAAGGAAGCCTTGAAGGATATCAACATAGAAACTAAGCAACCAATTACTATTTTTTGTGACAATACTAGCACCATCAGTCTACCATCAGTGTTTCAAAGAATCCAGTAATGCACTCAAGAACCAAACATATTCCAAGCAAATACCACTTTCTCCGAGAACAAGTTGCTGAAAACAATATTAGGTTGGAATATGTCAATACAAAAGAGCAAATTGCTGATATCTTTACAAAACCCCTTCCACGAGAATCATTAGAGTATCTTCGCCAAAAGATGGGTGTCATTGCTCTTGCATCACATTAAATCAAGCAGCATGTCAGGGGTGCAGTATGTTAGGGGGAGCAGCTTGACAGGGTGAGCACTTTGGCGCCCCATTGCCATTGATGTCAAAGGGGGAGAGAAGAAAAATATTGCCATACAATGACAAAGAGGGAGATTGTTAATCCAGGTTGTCATTGATGGCAACAGGTTGAAAGACATTGATGGCAACATGGAAGATATCATTTGAAGTTTCTCCTACATGATGGTGCTATGACCCCATGATTGATAAGCCAAACAATGGAAAAGACAAATGAAGAAAAAGCCAAGCAATGGAGAAGGCATTCTGTCACAAAGAAAAATTAAGGACAATCACAAAGAAAAATTGTTTTTACCTCCTTAAAGGCATACTTCCAAATTGATACATGTGCCATCTTTTAGAGCATATTTTTGTCTTTCCGATGAGCTCTTACTTGACCCGAAACTCCATGTCGTTAGGGAGATATGAATTTTTCAAATTAAGGATATATCTCTGTTTTTGGGCCGACCTATGCTTAGGGTTACAAGTCGGCCTCCAAACAAGGTCATAAGAAGGTTATATATATATACAATTCGTACTTATTCATCAAACACAGATTTCGGTGGTTAAGAACAGTACTCGGTTATAAAAAATTCACCACAGAAAACTCAGTTCACAACTCGTGAACTTTCATACATCAAGAAGGAGCCTATACGAAGCATATTTCTGAGTCTACAGCTGCTGATCTAAATGCGAATATAAGCCTGGGATCTGTGAGAGTATAGGAGCCTCTGACGTGTGTGATTACAGCCTCAGATCTCTCTGAATCTGCAGTGGGTCAGCTTTGGTGTGAAGCTCGGATCAGTTACAATCATCCTGTACCAGCCTCAGACTAGTTTGCAATTACAATGATTGTAGTGGCCCAGATTACTTCACAGATTTATGGTTTGGACAGGAACCCAGAACAACCCTTTACATCTCAGATTTGTGTCATATTTTTGATATAGAACTCAGATTATAGCTTAGTGATTCGGATCAGTGTTTGAAAAGCTCAGCGTTGTAACATCCGTAGTGCATCTTGGACAATAAAAGAAGTTCAGATATGTGAGGAATAGTCACCTACTCGGACTATGTGAAGAAAAACTCGGGTTGAAGAAGTCCTGTGGAAGAATTGTTACAACGGTCAAGTATTTGTAGACAAGGACAGTCACATATAACAGTGGACTTTGGAAACATTTTATTGGACGGTCAAGAACAACTTTGGATCAAATTAATTGAATAGTGAAGAATCTTGTTGAATACACTTAAGTAAGTACATCACACACTTTCTCTCTAAAGATTTCTGAAGGATTGGTGTCCTTGGAGTAGGAGCTCCTAAACACAAGGTTGGTGCCTTGAGAAGATAGGGTGGAAGCCCTAGAGGTCAGAGCCTCATCAAAGTCAAGTTGGTGCTTGGCAAACAGGTTGGTGCCTGTTTCATTAAAAGGGTTGGTGCCCTTTTCTCATCTATTGTATACTATTATTAAAAAGGGATTGAAGTTCTCTTTAATTCTTAATATCATTATTATATATATATATATATATCTCCGTCTTTAATTGTGAAGAATCTAACTGGCAAGAATTAACAATTGAAAAGAAATAATGATTCACCCCCCTCTCAGTATTTCCAACGAATAGAACCTATCCAAATGATCTAGATGCTTCTCAACAATGTTGTCAGTCTTGCAAGATTCAAGAGAAATTACATCTCTTGAAAGAATAAATTTCATGTTTAACTCATCGTAAAGACAAAATGACTTGGTGCTATTTGAGTACCCCAAGAAGATACACTTCTAACTCCTTGCATCAAGCTTGCTCCTTTGTGGATATGAGGCTAAATTTCGGAGGGGGCAAGTTTTCATCTGCCCAGAGGGAGCCAGTCCAGAGGCTGCAGTGAGGATTGGAGTTTGGGAGGGGAACCTATATAAACTTCAAGGTTATCCTTCTCAGGCACTCTTGCACACCAGTGAGAGCATGTGCGAACTTTAGCACAAGAGGATGGAACATCTCCATCACAGATCTCTACCATTATTGAGACGAATGGTCACTGGGCCTCCAGAGTTCAGTCTGGGCCAACAAGGGGTGTGCAAGAATGTCAATGCATCCTTCCCTAGCAGCGAAATTCTATGGAAAGTCATTTTGGATCTGATTCATTCTAATTTAGTAGGGCCTATGTCAACATCTTCAGTAAAGGGCGCATATTACTATGTGACCTTCATTGATGACTTCTCCAGGAAGACTTGGATCTACTTCATGAAGACCAAGGGTGAGGTCTTCAGTCATTTCAGAGCTTTCAAAGCTCAGGAGGAGAACATGATAGGAAGGAAGATCAAGGTGTTGAGGACAAACAACGGGGGTGAATACATCTCTAATAAGTTCATAGATTTCTACAAGGAAACAGGGGTCAAGGGGGAGAAGACAGTGGCCTATAACCCACATCAGAATGGGGTTGCAAAGAGGAAGAATCGGTTTATCATCAGTGTGGTGAAGGCCATGACCCATGATTAGAGTTTGTTGATGTTTTTGTGGGCTGAGGCATGCAAAACAACTATCTGTGTATTTGTAGAATAAGAGCCCACACTGGATTCTAAATGATAAGACATTAGAGGAAGCATTTATAGGCAAGAAGCTTGAGATAGGGCATCTCAAGATATTTGATTGTGTAGACTACATCCATATACTTGTGGAAAAGAGGACAAAGGTACAACTTGGTGGGATACAATGAGGATTCAAAGGCTTATAGAGTCCTTGTGACAGATCAACAGAAGGCAATGCTGAGATGAGATGTCATGTTTGAGGATATCTTGGCATCTAGGAAATCTTAGGAACCACTAAAAGTTGTAGAGGGGCCTCGGGAGGAGGCTCCAAAAGAGGAGCCGAGAGCAAAGACTTCCAGTGGCAGAGATAGCCAACATTCAGTGCAGGAGTAGTCAGCTCCTTCGACATCAAGTCATAAGGCCTAGGTGGGCGGAGCAAACTTTGCAGGATGCTTAGGAGCATGTCGAGCCTCCTAGGACCACTTTTAGGGAGAGTAGAACTCTGCAGAAGTTTTCGACATACATGGCTTTGACGACCAACATCATACACTCAAAGCCTTCCAACTTTGAGGAAGCAACCCAACTAGCAGGTGAGGAGAGATGCCATGGTGGAGGAACACAATGCCATAATGAAAAATGATTCGATTGTGCTGAGATCAAAGGGGAAGTTGGTTGTGACTTCCAAGTGGCTTTACACGATAAAACATGCAATAGATGGCCGTGTCAAGAAATACAAGACCAGATTTGTGGCTTGTGGATCTCTTGGAAAGAGTGAGTAGACTGCGAGGAGACTTTTGCTCCTGTAGTTGGATACTCTATTCAAGCAGTTCTTTCAATAGATTTTGAGATGGGATGGAGGGTCCGTCAAATGGATGTGAAGACCGCCTTCCTCAACGACATCATTGGGGAAAAAGTGTACATCGAGCAACCATAGGGGTTTGAGGTCCATGACAAAGAGACACATGTATGCAGGTTTAAGAAAGCCCTGTATGGACTCAAGTAGCCACCTAGGGCTTGGTATGCCAGGATTGACAACTATATGCAGGGCATAGGCTTCACCAAGAGTGAAGCAAATCCCAACCTATACTTCTTGTCGGTTGGATTCGAGCTCCTCATTTTGGTGTTGCATGTGGACGATCTCATTCTGATCGGTGTAGAGAGACTGATTGCAGGTTGCAAATCAGATCTAGCGTCAAAATTTGAGATGAAGAATATTTGGCCATGGCATTTACTTTTGGGACTTGAGGTTTGGCAACAATTGGGCGAGATCTTCCTTGCACAGGAAAAGTGCACTCTAGATATCCTGAAGAGATTCAGGATGGATAAAGCAGACTGATGGCCACTCCGATGGTGACCAACCTGAAGAAGATTGATTCTTCAGTTCCAGAGTTGGCCTATTCCAGACAGTATAAGCAGTTGATTGGCTCATTGTTCCATCTGGTCAGACACTCGACCAGACATCCGCTTCGCTGTTAATACCCTTAGCCAATTTATGGTGGAACAAGGGAGGTTCACTGCGTTGCAGCAATGCACATGCTCTGATATTTGCAGGGCACAATAGGATATGGTTTGCAATACCTTGGTGGAGATAGTGTAAGGTTGCAGGGGTATTTAGATTCAGGCTAGGCATACAATGTTACAAATTGGAAGAACACCTTTGGGTGCTGCTATAGTTTGGGTTCAATAGTCATTTCCTAGTTAAGCAGGAAGCGAACCTCAATAGCACTGAGTTTCACTGAAGCAGAGTACATGGCGGCCAATCTAGCTAGTTGTGAAGCCATTTGGTTTGGTAAGCTACTCATAGGATTGTTTGGTTATGGGCCTTAACGATTCACTGTGATAACTAGAGTTGTATCAAACTCCCAGAGAATCTAGTGTTTCATGACAGGTCAAAGCACATTGAGATCAAATACCACTTCATGAGAGACAAAGTGCTAAAAAGGAGCAGTCAAGCTCCAATATATATCTACGGAGGAGCAGTTGGCAAACATTTTCACCAAATCCTTGGTGAAGGGCAAGTTCGTTTGGTTTCAAGACGAGCAGGAGTGGTGGAGAATACCTTCCTTGCTAAGAGGGGTGTTAGTGTTTGTAATTCAGACAAGTATTTCCATTAGGGTGTCTACTTATGGAAATTGTCATAAAAAATATCCTATGCTTTTTCAAAAGTTCACTTTATTAATTAATTAAGAAAGTTAACATTCTTTCATTAAAGTGATTTTTAATTAATTTACTGAAGTGGGTCACTTTATAATTTAATTAAAACAGAGCCATTGATCGCACTGATAGATCTCAACCAACTGTTGAAGATTAGGTTTTTAGCTCATGTCAAAGTTATAAAAGAAAGAGAGGGCAATTGACAAAAACACAGAGCATTCATTTCTCAAGTTACGTGAGTGAAAAAAAAAATTGGAGATCTGATTTTCAGCCATTGGGGAGGATTTCAGCAGTAGCTCAGTGAGGAGGAGAAAGCCAATCTTCAGCAATGACAGACAGCCCGTCAGCAGAGCAGGCTGTACAGATGGCTGTATGGATTCCATACAGCCGCACTGATTCTGTACAGTCATAGAGTTTGGAGGGTAGGCCGCCTTGATTTCTGTGCAGACCGTAATTCGCAGGTTTGCTGTTCGTTTGAGTAATTTGTCAGAGCCATTTTTCCCTGTAAGGGATCTCTTGTAAGTTCTGGAGATAATTTTGAATGAGGAACTGATCTAGAAGAGCATTTGTGCACTGTGTGATTGCTTTTCTCGTTTTCTGCTGCATGCAAAAGTCAATATTACCAGCAAGTAACTAGATCGCCCCTTTCTGAGATCCAATCTTTATTTTTCCATGGCTGAAACATCCCTCGTTGTTTTCCATCTTTTTTCAAATGGCTTTCTAGTGCAACTTCCTTAACTACTTGATTTGGGATAAACCATCAAGTACTACATCTTTCCACCTTATTTAGTGTGGTGTGGAGCATGCACCTTTTTAAACCTAACTTCAGGGGACATGAATATTCTTTTCAACCCTGATGTTTTAGTCTCTGTTTAACCTTTTTACCCTACCCATTTGTCTTTATTGCCTTTGTATCACATGGATTCTGTAATGTCGTCGAGTGCAAGGTAAAACGGTTGTATTAATTTCAAAAGTTTACCATTTTCCAGTCAATGTCATAGACCTTCAGTGTTCACTCTAGGTTTTGAGTTGTAACCAGAAGATGCAACAATCAGTCTCTGTTGCCCTATGCTATGGGTTATTCTCTCTGCATTGTAGACATAGGGAAGGAAGTAACCGGAAAGGAGAAAGTTCTCTGGAGGAGTTATTTTTCTGGAAGCCTCTATTCCTCAGAGTTTGTGTCTTGTTTTATTCACTAGCTCTGTCTTTTAGTGTCACTTTTCTAGACTTTTTTCAAGTGTTATTAAAACAGTAAATGATTGGATTTGGATTGACAGGGGATGATCAGCCTAAAGGAGAAGAGGCCAAGGTGGCAGATGGGGAAGTAAGTAATATGAATTTATTCTCGTAAATTTCTTTCTAGTGTGTGTTACCTGCTTTAGTGTCTTTTACGTGTTTTGGCGTCCCTTCATATGTTTGTAACGTGTTTTCTGGGGCTATACACTGTTGGAGTTGTGCATATAAACAATTTCTTGCAATTTGTTGTTTGACATGCAAATAAGAAGAACTGACATCTTTTCTGTTTACTAATTTTTGCAGCCCTAATTTTGTTGCAATGGCGTTTCTTCGGCAGCTTGATTGCTTTGAGGTTTTTAATATTCTTCTGGGCGTACTTCCTCAGTCTTTTTGTTTTGAGTGGATGTATATATCACCTTGATGCAATACAGTTTAACCTGCATTGTGAGTTTTTTTCTAGATTGACATCCTTCGTTGGTCCTTCAAAGTACGTGGGCTCAAATAAAGCATTAATATGTATGGTAACTGTTACTCCATTTGTGTTGGCTTTTCCTGCAAGGTTTTCAAATCCTTTTAAGTGTTTCTCTATAGCATATATCCTTGAGGGAAGCTGCACCATTTTCTAGTGATGGCTATGAAGATCCTCGGGACATGTTTTTTTTTTCAGTTTTGTTCCTGGTTATTTGGTTAAGAGTTGAATCTGCGTTACCAGAACCAATGCTATGGAGAGCATAATTAGAAAATTTAATGTTTGTTAATTGGTCAGTAAACATCATGAGTCGGTGAGTTATCTTCAAAGTTGGCTTTTATAAATAGTTGGGTTGGATGGTAGCTATTTTCTTATGATGATGAATTTATATTACTAACAGTTGCGTTACTGAGGCTTTTGAGGGATCCATTTTAAGGCATTGAATAATCAATTAATGATGGCAGTAGTAGGTTAGCTGGCTACCATAAAAATCTGTTGGGTTTCGTTTAATTGTCGCGTTAAGTTTGCGTTTGCACAGGTAGATGTAATCAGGTAACACAAACACTTTCGTGTTTTTCATCGTAATCCTGTTTGTTGAGAGTTAGGTTTGCTGATTCCTTAGTTGGTAGTTATAATTATTCCCCGTCAAGTGAAAAATGTCCTTGATGGTTAATTTTGAACTATTTCGACATGATTTATTTTACTTACGCATAATATGGGCTACCATCATTCTTCTAACGGTCTTTTCACGTTGATGTGGAAATGAAACATTAATTTAGTTTTTGCCAAACAACAGTTTTGTTCCCTTGAATACAATGACTTTTCTGAAGTGCAAGTTCACGGGCTTGTGTAAATTGGCTGCCTTGTATGTACAAATAATATCTTTGAAATGCAACTCACAATGTTTTCAACGGCTGTTTCAATTGTAGCCGTTTTTCCTTTAAAGCTGTGTAAGTGAATCGGCACTGTCGTTTTTGTAAATCGCTGGAATTTATACACATCGTAAGTTATTACGATTCAGGGCATTTTCATGATTTGTGCTAACATGCACACTTACGAAATCTGAAAGATGATTGTCAGAAAATGAGAAAATTAACTCTTAATTCTACGGTGGTGAAAATAATTCAAAAAGGTGGATTTGAGATTGACTAAAATTTGTGATAATCGAACACCTTAAAATGTTGTCAAAAGGACTAGAATTAACTCTATTGTTCTTGATCCGCATTGTGTAGCTTGTAGCTTTTGTATGAAAGGTCCAATATATAATTTCAATTGTGCTTTTATTTTGCGGACTGCCTCCCAACTATTCACTGCTATTTTTTGTTTCCTGACATAACAGTAAAGAAATCAACATTGATTGCTGCACATGACTTTAGATTTCGATCAACTTGACAACCACCAACTATATATTCCCCAAAAAAATGATGTTCCAAACTATTTAATAATAGGTATGTTACTTTGAGTAAACTAACTGTATTTGTTCACCATGATGAATATCAATTCTCTTATTTTGATGAAGATTCACTCTACTCTGTTTTATGTACCTTAAATTGTCAAATAGTTATTGATGTTATGTGAAGGACATAATTGGTTGTATATGGGTGGCTATCTGTGATATTTGATGATCCAAAAAAGCCCTTTTATTGAAAAGCTACAAGAATTACACAAGTTTTATGAAGATGGTGAATGTTTGCAGATTTTACAAATATCCTAACCATTTTTTTTTATATAATCTTCTAAATTGTGGTGGATGGCACAAAATAAACATAGTTCTATAATAAGGTCCCTCAAAATGGGTGGTCACTTTCCCCTATTATTATACTTTCCCCTTTTTCCCAGGTTTAGCCCCGTTAGGTTTCCTATGGCATCAAATCCTTGGGAATCTGGCCATAGGAAAACTTCGATTCCCTAGAGGCAACTACGATGGTGGGTCCCCTTTTTCTCCTTCGAATTTGGGCCAATTCTAACGGTGGAATCTCCCAGTACCTCAAGCCCTAGCTCTAGGACTAAGTTTTGCCCTGTGTTTCCTAAGGCTAGCACCTGGAAAGATCAATTTGACCTTTTGAAGTGAAATTTCTTGTTTGATCCTTTCCCCTCACCTTTTCTAGGATAGGAGCATCATTGGTTGCTATATTTCATCCTCGAACCTAGGTTGGGTCCGCTTGGTCCAATGTGATCCCATTTCTTGTTAAAGCTTATTCATCAAGAACTATTTAGGAATTCAAGTTCTTATAAGATTTTAGGAATTGGGAAGTACCTATACAAGTTTTATCCTTCATCATTAACCCCCAATGCTCACCCCTCTCCCCCTAGAAGATCAAGTCCCTTGCTTAAAAGGCAAGCAAGTCTCATTCTTTATTCCATCCTAAGGAAAAGGGTTTCTGGGATCACTTCATACATATTCATTGATATTTCCTTCATAAATGACTTACAAAAAAGCATTGGGACTCCTCCCATTGGGAGCCTTAGTTGTGGTGACAATGGGCTAAGCTTCCATCGTTGCCCTTAACCTAGCAGTTGTCCTCTTAGAAAACCTTTTTAGGTCTCGTGTTGGTTTGAGTGGTAACAGTGACCTTGAAGAAAATTGTTTGGGTGACATGAAGATTTGTGGAGACACCTTATGAGAATCATAAAGTTGATATTGATGAGCTAAGTGAGGGAATTTATTGAAGAATAATGTGAAGATATTGTCAAGGCTTGTTGCAAAAGTTTTTGGGAGGTCTTGAAGAACTCTTCAACCTACATTAAAGAGCTGAAGCAGAATTATAGGGTTGGTTCTCTAGAGGATAGGTGTCCTCAAGAAGATAAGGCTGGAGTCGTGTGGAAGATAGGGTTGGAGCTTAGTATATTGAAGATTGAAGTCTCCATCTAGGGTTGGAGTCTAACATTATTGTACTTGATTTATTTTGAAGAAGAAGATTAGAGTCTGTGTTGTTTATGATTAATAAAATTCTTTATTCGATATTGTTCATTTTGTGTTCTGTTGATAAGTGCTATAAACTAGTTAAGTAGAAATTGTAAAATAAATATTGATTCACCCCCCTTGTTGGAAATATTGAGAGGGGGGAGTGGTGAATCAGTGTTTCATAGCCATTAGCACTTTATTAATTTTTTTTTCTTCAGAGCATTCGTTAATTTTCAGTTATTATAATTATTCAGTAAAAGCAGTAAACAACAATGCAAAAGGTAGAGATAGTAGGCAAAAAAAAATTAGGTGGAAAACCCCCTTCGAGTAAAAAACCACTGAACACTTTTCTAATGAATTATTTAATCTTCAACCCCAACTGAAAAAAAAAGCTACAAATTCCTAGAATTCTAATGAATTATTTAATCTTCAACCCCAACTGAAAAAAAAAGCTACAAATTCCTAGAATTCTAAAAAAACATTTTTTCTCCAACTCCCACTGGAAGGACACCCTAATGTCGGGTTTTATCAGCGTAACTGAAAGGATGCCCCCACGCCCTAGCGAGGCACAACTCACCATAGCACCATACTATCACCTTGAAGTGTTTACATACACCAACTTGAATGTGATTCCATTCACCTACCTAGCACCATCGTACCACCCTATAAAGAGAATTAAAATAAAAGTGATTGTGGACTCTTGTCTCAGGGACAGTGGTCCACTTACAATGATAAATAATGATTTGTTTTGATTGTTCAACAACTCTAGACTCAACTACCCTTGACTCAACAAACCTAGAACCCTTGACTTAACTGTAATACAAGCCCTTGTTCCAAAACAAATTTTCTTCTTCAACTCTAGTAAACAACACTGATTATTTACAAAATTTGGGATCTCGAATTAGGGACAATGGCCCAATTACAACGATGTATAATATTTTGACTTTCACGAAAGACATTGACTTTTGGAAAGGCTCTTTACAAGACAATGAGATATGAATATTGCTGAAATGCTTCTGCTCTTTTATCAATGCTTGCAAGTCCTTCCACTACATTGAGTTCTTCTTCAATATTCATTGTTTTACTGCTTGTGCCTTGTTGTGTTACTTGGTGTTAGTGGTTGACCTTAAGTTCATGCCACTGATCAATTGCTTAGAGTCATTGTATTGTTGTAGATGAGGATGCTTGAATTATGTTTGAAGCTACAATTGAAAATATTCGCAAGAGACTTGATTTCCAAAACAAAACAAAATCCAATATCCCAACAATAAATTCGGAACCATATGCAAGTGTGATTTTAGATCATATGCAATTAGATTTGATCACTTAAGCGAGTTGCATGATTCAAGGTACCTAGAGAAAACTTAACAACAACAAATAATTAAAAATGAAAACTGACTTGAAATGTAATGTTTGCAATAGAAGATAGAAGATGGTTGCCAAAAGCGAGAGTGGAAAAATGCAAACAAAGGAATTACCTTGACACACTTGAGGTACTGAAACTGATCTTCCACCTGCAGCATATTAGCACAAGGTAATTCCAAATATGAAGTAAAACTATTCAAACAAAAACTTACCTTGATACAGGGAAAAATCCTAAACATCATTCTCTTCTCATAGGAATCAATTTCGTATAGAACAAACTTTTAGACTAATTTGAGTAGACTTAAGACTTCTCCCTTTAAACTGACTTGAAACTGATTAGGCCTAAAACAAACCTAAAACTAGCCCTACCTAGAATTCTACCCAAAGATAATCAACCTACACACGTTGTCCTTGACATAATTTTTACAAGACACTAAATGATGACAAACCACCACAGAGGATCAATGTAATGGAAATCATGAATTTGCTCTCCTTTGAAACCCGAAGTTTTGAGGCCACTTATCAAGCCTAAAATCCATATTCAAATCTCAAAAACATGATTGTGACAATAAGACTTTAATCCCTTGCTTAATTTTGCAATGAATTCAAGGTGTGGCTTGTCTCTCCACAAGTTTGAGTGATTCTAAAAGACCTTAAATAATGTTCCTTGAATTGATTTGTTTGATGAATTGGACATATCACCTCAACTTAAAACTCAAATTTGAGCCCTGAAAAAGATGCCTTATTTGCACTGCTTGTAGAAAAAACAAGGCCAAAAATCCTCTACCCAAACCCATGTATAAATCTCCATGAGGTCGAACCTTTAGGACATAACCAAAAGACATATTGATTGGAAATATATGAAGAATTTAAGATTGCAATTACTCAATCAAGGATTAGAATCTTAATTGTCTTTGTTGTGCTGAAGAGAGTAAATAGATGAATTCAATTTTTGTTAAAGGTTGACCTGTATCATGTTTGAATGATTGTCGGAATAGAGAGACACAATGTTAAGAATGAATTCAAAACAATAATTCAAAGCAAATCCTTGTAAGAAGTGGCCTTCACAACCTTTGAAAGAGATGTCTTTTCAGGAAAGTTGTTCCCAAGAATTAGTCCTGTACTTTGCTTCTTCTTTAGGTATGGATCTAAGGACCTATAGTAAGATCGAATCCCAAAGAGAGAAATTTGACACAGCCTAACCCTCAATATATGTCTGCGTTTTCTCTCCATCAGGTGGCTGAAATAATTTAGAGCAATTCTTTACATTATCATTCGCTCAAGTGCATTTTTTGGAAGGAGATAAGTGCTCCTTTTATAAAAGAGCCTTAAAGGTGATTGTTAGAATATGGGGAGGGAGATTCAAGGATTAGACGTGAAGGTTTAGGATTTTAAGGATTCAACTCAATGTATGCCTTGTATACAAAGTAAAGAGGGTCGTTGGCCTTTAGGTGGCCTTTTTTTTAAAGTGTTAAGGACCACATCCTATGGATGGAGATATATAATGATACCCTACCTAAATTGATATTATGTCAAAAATCGATAAACACTCTTTAATAATTAATAATTAATATAACTAACCCTTACGGATATTATTTAAAAATTTGAAATTAATGAATGACTTAGTGCATATGGTCTTACCTAGTTTGTGAAGTCGATGATTGGTTTGTTGTCTTTGGTTCTTGAAATTATTAACTTATTGTTGGAAATACTGAGAGGGGGGTAAATCAATATTTCTTTTCAATTGTTAATTTTACCAGTTAGATCACTTATATTTAGAACACAAAATGAACAATGATGAAATAAATACTTGTATTAATTTCTTCTTTACAATAAGTAAAGTACAATAATGATATCCGGCTCCAACCCTAGAGGGAGACTCCAATCTTCCAGGCCCCAACCTGTATTGTGCCAAGCACCAACTTGGTCTTTCCAAGGCTCCAACCTTGTCAGTTTAAGGCACCAACCTCTAGGGCTCCAACCTTGTCAATTTGAGGCACCAACCTTTAGGGCTCCAACCCCATCTTTAGTACAGGCTCCGACCTGGTTTCTTGAGGACTCCTATCTTCTAGGGCTCCAACCCTTTGCTTCAATTCGTCAAGATAAGTTTACTAATTCTTCACGGCTCCCAAATTCTTCTGCAACTAGTCGTGACAATATCTTCACCAACGCTACCCTCAATTGATCTCCAACATGCTTAGCCCATCAGTGACAACTTTGTCTTCGCATGAAGGTGTCCCCACAACTCTTCAAGTTACCCAAACAAAAATCTCCGAAGTCACCTCATGATGGTTAATGCCTCATGGTCTCCAAGGTTGTCTTCAAGCCAACTTTTGAAAGGTGTCTTCAACAATACTTGCCCAACAAGATACATTTCCACAGGTTCCTTAATAGGTGCTCCAAGATGTCTTGATGCTTGCTTCAAAGGATATTCCCCTATACTCTCCTTCAGAGATTTTTTCCTCAACAAGTCTCCAATGCAAATCTTCAAGATATGCTCCACAAATCCTTAAGTCAATATACAAGGCTTTTGAGCCACTTCAAGCTTATCTTCAAGGCAACTCTAGTTCTTCAACAATATTTTCTACAAGGTGCGTAGCTGCAAGAGATCCCAAATTCTCTAATGGTACTTCAAGAATGCCTCTAAAGGTTTTGCTCCACAGGGTCTCTTTAAAGTTTCACAAACTGCTTCTCAAAATTAAGCTATAGTGGTGACTGTCCAATTCTTGAGGTACAAGACTGTGTCAACTATTCCAGTTTAAGGCTTCAAGCTTTGACTATTGGTGCATTCACAAAAATACAAGCTTTCACCGAGTCCTTCACAAGACTGTCCTCGCTGTAGTTAAGGATCCGAAATGGATTATTCACTGTTGCACCACATAAGAAGGTCCGAGCTGCTTTTGTTACCACAGGTTAATCACTGCTCTAACTCAAAAGGAGTTTGCAGTCCGAGCTTCTTCAACCAAGGCTACAAATGTGTGATAGGGTCTAATTGTTGAGGCTGACATAGCTCTTTTTCATTGATCTGAGGCTTCCCTAACACAGGTTTGTGACAGTTAAAGAGAATAAGTCTGAGGTTGCAATTCCAATAGGTAACAAATGTGTTCATACGCTGATCCAAGTAAGCTCTTAAAACAGATTCAGGGACTAACATCTGAAATACTATACTCCATAGTTCAAGATATGCCACAATCTATTACTTGTTCAAGACACCTTTTGTCCACAGGTTAAAATTGCAGTGCACAGTGCCACAAGTTTGACTATCACAGTGGATAAACCACAAGTCTGAATTGTAATGTTTTTGATTTTGGAGGATAAACCTTAACAAAAAAAATTGCCCAAACAATCTTGGCTTCCTTGCTGTTCTGTGCCTTCTCTCTAAAATTATCATCGAAAATTGATGCCAAAATGAAGTGTTTTAACGTCATATTTATACATATTTTTCTTTTTGACGAAGAGTCACGTCCCTTGGCCAAAAGGCCGACTTGCGTGAGTTGTCTCATGTCGGCTTGCATAGAAATTATATTTTTCCAAACTTGTAAATTCATTTTCTCTCAAACCGCTGGGAGTTTCGAGGCAAGTAAGGGCTTGTTGGAAAGCTAAAATTATGCTCTAAAGGATGTTGAAGTTCTCACAAAGAAATGTTGCCTCTAAGATGGTGAAAAATATATATATATATATATTTTAATGTGACTATCCTTAAATTTTTGTGCATAAAATATTTGGGACAGAATGGCTTCTCCAATGATTGGATCCTCTATTGTTTGGCTTCTTCATCATCATAGGATCATGTATGACATCCATGTCATAATAGTATCCAACAATGAATGTATCATCTCATGTCATCATATACTTGTGCAACAATAAGTCATAGTGCAGCCTTTATTAATTTGTTATTGGGAAAACTTCAAAGTAGTCTTTCAACCATGTCATCAAGACTATTATCAAGTGTGGTCATTCAAGAGTATGACATCATCACGTGTATGACTTCATTAAGTATAGTCCCCCACATCAAGGGTAAGGACATCATTCGGGTTCTAGGCTTCTTCATCAAGAGTAAACACATCATCATGATGTCTAGGGATTTATGATCAATAGGCATTTAAGACAAGGCTTCTTCATAGACTTTGACATCATCATTAATGGTCTCCTAGTCAACCAAGAGTCATGGCATCATTCTCTGGAACCAGACATCTCAAGAATATTGACATCTCTGTCAATGCCATATTGACATCAATGACAACCATTATTAACAATACACAATTAGATTTTGATGAGAATCATTGTCATATATTGACAACCATAGGTGAATAAGTTGTCATATCACTACCCATGGGGTTTTAGCCCACAAAAAATGGGCTTCAACTTTAAACTCAATTTCTTCACCAACCAGAAGGGACCATGGGGAATGCCATATATCAATACAAACATTTCGCCGATTAGAATCTATTTAGAAGTATCCTGAAACGAGATTCCATGAATTTCCATGTCAAATTTGCCATAAAAGATTGGGGTATATATTGGTGTTACTTAGGTTGACATCAATGACAACCACATATCAACAATCTTCCCCTTTGACATTGATGGCCACACAAGTACTCCCCTTGCGATCATAGCCCCCCCTCACACCATGATTCTAACCTTAACTCTTTCTCTCCCCCTTTGACATCAATGACAAAGGGTAACTCCCCTTGACAACCTGCATCTCCTATGGACTTGTGATCTGCCTTAACTCCCCCTCTCTACTTGACGAGATATGGAGAGGTCTAATGACGACTTGGGAGAATCCCAAGTTTTTAGCGAAGATACTCAAATGTCTCACGCGATAAATGTTTGGTAAAGATATCAACGATTTTCTTTTTTGTCCCAATGTATTCAAATTTGATGTTCTTCCCGGCAACATGTTGTCTAACAAAGTGGCACTTGATCGGAATGTGTTTTGTGTTATCGTAGATGATTGGAATGGGCTCATAAAACTTTACTTGAAGATCTTGCAAGGTTTGAATCATCCAGAGGACTTGCATACACCAAGAAATTGCTGTTATATATTATGCTTCTGTTGTGGATAAAGAGATTGAAGATTTCTTCTTGCTCAACAACAAAACAAGACAAATAGTAGACAGAAGGTTGTGCCACTGGTGCTCTTATGATCATCGACACTTCTACCCCAATCAAAATTTGTATGTGTTGTAATAATTAACTCATTTCCTTTAAGATTACATAGTCCATATTCTGTGGTTCCCTTGAGATATCAAATGATCCCTTTTATTACAATTACATGATATTATTTTGGTGTTGCTTGGAATCAGGCTAATTGTCCACCTTTTGCATCACATTTGGTCATAAATAAATCATCCATACTTTGCTTGCAACTTGTCAGCTTCAAAATGATTTTTCTTAATGCTTGCTTGACATACTATGCTTCATACAAATTGTTATTGTTGATTCTATCTGTCAATATGAATTAGCTTTGCTTGCCATTGAAAATTTCCATAATATTCCTTTATGTGAACATGTCAATGCTTTATTTTCAATGTGCGATCGTCGTTGCTTAGACTCCCCCTTTGCAATGAGTCATCATGCTAGATTATTCAAAATTATGTACCATCCAGCTCTTTGGTTGGATCATCATGGTCCTTGTCATTGTCTAATGTACTTGTTGCTAATTCAAGATATTTTTCCTTTACAAACCCTGAAAGAATTACTACTAAAACTTTCTTATTTTCTTGATCTTCTTGTATTTGTTGTCCTTTCTTGTACCTGATGTTAGGGTTGTCATGCATGGAGGATTCCATCCTATATTTTCAATCTCGAGCTATGTGCCCATATTTATGGCATTTGCAACATTCATATGACGTAAACTTCCTACTTTTAAAGTCGTGGTGAAGCCTATCTTCTGATCCTGCAAACCTGCTTCTAGGATACCCGCTTCTAAGATACCTGCTTCTAGGGTTTTGATTCCATTGATAATATCTTTGATAATTGTACTTGATATAAGTTTAACAATACTTAGCCATATGTACAAAGTTAGCACATGAAAAACAATAGCCATTAATTGAATTTTCATATATGAATGAGTTATCTTGTCTAAATGGTCTTATGTATTCATTCCTTCTTGGAGGAGGAACTGTCTCTTGATTACTTCTTAGAGTGGTGTCATTTTTAATTTTCTTTTGTCCTTCGTTTTTATTTGGCCTTTGACTGCACATGAACTCATCCAATTCTCTCGAGCTACTTTCAAGGTTATGTTGCACATTTCTCCTTTCTGCTTCCTTTCGTAGAGAGACTATTTCGACTTCTAGTTCTTCCCTTGCCTCTTTGATTTATTTTAACTCATTCTCGAGTGATTATTCAATTATTTTGGCTTCTTATAACTTTACTCTAAGGTTGATGATTTCTTCTTCATTCCTTTTGTTGAGGTTATTGGTGTGTTCTTTTACCTCCTTCAATTTGGATTCCAAATAATTAACATTTTAACTTTATGTTTTGAGTTTTTTTATAGCGATGACAACTTTGTTTTGAAATTCGATTTTAGTCATTTCTTCTTTTTCGTCTTCTTCTTTGCCAGGTGCTTCCTTCTTGTTATGTTTAGCCATAAATCATATTCTTTCTTTCTTTTCCTCATCACTGTCACTTTCTTCTTCAGATGAGGAACTATCTTCCTTGGAGTGGAAGTTTTTTTGAAACCCTTTCTTCTTACCTTGATTGTTTAAATTTATTTGACCTTTAAATCCTTTCATAAATGATTCATTCTTATGAGGGTACTTAACAACAAAATGACCAATCTCACCACAGTAAAAACATACTAATGCAAGTTTTCATTTGCGCTTACATGTTGCTATTTTCATCTTCCTCGTAATGTACGTAAATTTTTCATCTAAAAGTTCTTCTTCTTATTCTTGATCTTTGCAACAACTAGATCTAGGTTTGGATACCTATTTTCCATTATTGATATTCTTGGATGTTGTATATGTTGTTTCTATATTATATGAACCATTTTCCTCGTCAGTCCTCATTTCACACGTTGTAATTATCCCATGTAGTTCATTCATGCTCAAGTTGCTTAAATATGATCTATCTTCTAATACATAAACCTTAGAATTAAATGTTTTTGGAAGAGTTTTGAGGACTTTTCGAATAATGACCTTTTTGTCAATTGGTTCTCCAACACCTTCCAAGTCATTTTTATTTCATCTACAAGTTGAAATTAAGTCTCAATGTTCTCATCTTCTTTCATCCTTAGTTTTTCAAATTGAGCTTTGTAAATTTGATTTTTTTTCTTCCTTGATCTTCGAGTCTCCTGCATATATGTTTTGGAGCTTGTCCCATAGTTCCTTAAAAGTTTTACAACCCAATTCCTTAACATAGACAGATTGAGTGAGTCCACGTATAATAAGATCCTTTGCATTGGCATCATTTGCGAGGTTTTTCTTTCCTTGTTCATTTGTTTTTTCTTTGTAGCCTTGTTCGACTATTTCCAAAACCTTGTATCCTTGTGCAAGTAAATGAACCTGCATCCTTTCGCTCCATAGTGAATAGTTATTGCCATTAAATAAATGAACTATATTCTTAGTGTACTCCATGATCTCCTTCCAGTTATTGAATTGCTACTGAAGGAACCAAGCTTTGATACCAATTGTTGGAAATACTAAGAGGGGGGGGGGTGAATCAATATTTCTTAGTAATTAGCACTTTATTAATATATTTTTTAGAGCATTAGTTAATCTTCAGCTATTATAATTATTCAGTAAAAACAGTAAACAACAATGCAAATGATAGAGATAGTAGGCACAATATTTTCAGGTGGAAAACCCCCTTTCGAGTAAAAAACCACCAAACAATTTTCTAATAAATTCTTTAATTTTCAGCCCCAACTGAAAAGAAAGCTACAACCTCCTAGAATTCTAGAAACACATTCTTCTCCATCTCCCATTGGAAGGACACTCCAACGCTCTGGCTTTATCAGCAATCAACTAAAATGATGCCCCAACACCCTAGCGAGCCACAATTCGCCCTACAGCCACACTACCACCTTGAAGTGTTTACAGTCCCTAACCTGAAGGTGACTCCATTCACCTACCTAGCACCAACCTACCACCCTATAAAGGCAATTAAAATAAAAGTGATTGTGGACTCCTGTACCAGGGACAATGATCCACTTACAATGATATATAATGATTTGTTTTGATTGATCAACAACTCTAGACTCAACAAACCTATAATCCTTGACTAAACTGCAATACAAGCCCTCATCCCAAAACAAATTTTCCTTCTTCAAATCTAAGCAACAACACAAATTATTTACAAGACAATGAGATATGAATATTGTTGAAATGCTTCTACTCTTTTGTCATTGCTTGCAAGTCCTTTCACTGCTCCTTTACTTGAGTTTTTCTTCAATATTCATTGTTTTATTGCTTGTGCCTTGCTGCCTTACTTGATGTCACTAGTTGAACTTAAGTTCATGCCACTGATCCACTACTCAAAGTTGTTGTATTGTTGTAGATGATGATGCTTGAATTATGTTTGAACTTGCAATTGAAAATATGCCCAAGTGAAACCAAATTTCCAAAAAAAAACAAAAGACAATATCCCAACAATAAATTATGAACCATATGCAAGTGTGATTTTAGAATGCATGCAATTAGATTTGATAACTTAAGTGAATTTCATGATTCAAGGTACTTAGAGAAAAATTAACAACAACAAAGACTTAAAAATGACAAATGAATTGTCCACGAGGTCTTGGATAGACGGTGATTGGGTGCTTTGTTAAGGCACTCCTTGATGTGAAGTCATTGGTTCAATTCCCCACCCTGATCAGGCTGATATATTGGACACGATGAAGATTTAGTACTACCAAGCTTACAAAAAAAAGTGATAACTGACTTGAAATGTAATGTCTGCAATAGAAGATAGAAGATGGTTTCCAAAGTGAGAGTGGAATGATACAAACATATGACTTACCTTGACATAACTGAGGTACTAAAACTGATCTTCCACCTGCAACAGATCAACAAAAGATAATTCCAAATATGAATTTAAACTACACAAACAAAATATTACCTTGATACAAGCACAAATCCTAAACAACGATCTCTTCTCACATGAATCAATTTTGCATAGACCAAAATTCTAGACTAATCCTAGAAGACCTAAGACTTCTCCCATTAAACGACTTTAAGGCTGATAAGACCTAACACAAACCTAAGACTATCCCTAACCAGAATCCAATACCCAAAGAGAATCATCCTACACACGTTGTCCTTGATTGAATTTTTACAATACACTAAACGATGACAAACCACCACAAAAGATCTGTGTAGTGGAAATCCTAAATTCTCTCTCCTTTGAAACCCAAATTTTTTAGGCCACTTCTCAAGCCTAAAATCCAGATTCAAATCTCAAAAACATGATTTGAAAATAGCACTTTAATCCATTTTTTGATTTTTCAATGAGTTCAAGATGTGGCTTGTCTCTCCACAAGTGCGAGTGATTCTAAAGGGCCTTAAATAATTTTCCTTGAACTAGTTTCTTTGATGAATTAGACTTATCACCTCAACTTAAACCTCAAATTTGAGCCCCGAAGGTCATGCCTTATTTGTATTGCCTGTAGAAA
Source organism: Pinus albicaulis (assembly GCA_034641835.2). Taxonomy (NCBI): domain Eukaryota; kingdom Viridiplantae; phylum Streptophyta; class Pinopsida; order Pinales; family Pinaceae; genus Pinus; species Pinus albicaulis. The sequence goes on along the minus strand of CM076584.1, from coordinate 391,387,131 downwards.
AAACAAGGTCAAAATTCCTAGACCAAAACCCAGGTAGAAATATCCATAAGGTCGAATCTTTAGGACAAAACCAAAAGACACATAGTGATTGCAAATATATGCATAATTTAAGACTGCAATTGCTCCTTAATCAAGGATCTGAATCCTAATTGACTTTGATGTGCTGAAGATAGTAAATAAATGAATTCACTTTTTGTTAAAGGTTGACATGTATCATGTTTGAATGATTGCCGGAATAGAGAGTTTCAATGTGAAGAATTAATTCAAAACAATAATTCAAAGCAAATCCTTGTAATAAGTGGCATTCACAGCCTTTGATAGAGATATATTTTCACAAAAATTTCTCCCAAGAATCAGTCCTATACTTTACTTCTTCTTTAGGTATGAATCTAAGGACCTGCAATAAGATCGAATCCTGAAGACATAAATTTGACACACCCTAACCCTCAATAGATGTATGTGTTTTCTCTCATTTAGGTGGTCGAAATAATGTAGAGCAATTCTTCACATTATCATTTGTTCAATTGCATTGTTTTGGAAAGAGATAAGTGCTTCTTTTATAAGAGAGACTTAAAGGTGACCGTTGGAGAATATGGGGGGGGAGGGGGAAGGGGCGGGCTTCAAGGATTGATGTGAAGGTTTAGGAGTTTAAGGATTCAACTTAATATATGCCTTGTATACAAAGTAAAGAGGGTCATTGGTCTTTAGGTGGTCTTTTTTTTCTTTTAAGTGTTAAGAGACACATCCTATGGATGGAGATATATAATGATACCCTACCTAAATTAATATTATATCAAAAATTAACAATAACCCTTTAATAATTAATAAATAATAATAACTAGCCCTTAAGGATCCTATTTAAAATTTGAAATCAATGGTTGGCTTAGTGCACATGGTTCTTGAAATTAGTGGATATGGTCCTACCTAGGTTGTGAAGTTAGTGATTGGTTTATTGTCTTTGGTTCTTGAAATTATTCAACTTATACACAAAGAGATTTAGCAAGAATCATTGCCATATATTGACAACCATAGGTGAAGAAGGTGTCATATCACTACCTTTGGGGTTTTATCCCACAAAACTAGGTCTTCAACTTCAAACTCAATTTTATCACAAACCAGAAGGAACCATGGGGCATACCACATATCAATAGAAACATCTTGTCGAGGAGGATCTATTTAGAAGTATCTTGACATGGGATTCCATGAATTTCCATGTCAAACTTTCCATCGAAGATTGGGTTAGCTCCTGGTGTTGCTTGGGTTGACACCAATGAAAACCACATATCAACAAAAACCTTCTAAAGGTGTCTCTTTCTCAGTAAAAAACTCAAATGAAAATCAGGTAGTCAAAGCCCCCACGTTGAATGGTACGAAAGTTGAAGTATGGAAGGGTAAAATTAATTTTTTTTATGACTCAAGGTTTTGAAGTTTGGGAATTGGTGATTACTAGAAGCATGATGGAAGAAGAGTCCAAGGAATATAATGCAATAGTGATAAAGAAAATCTTGAGTGGCATACCCAATCCTATAAAAGTTGAAATGGAGATGTTAGGGTCTTATAAATATAGTGACCAAGGTATGATTATCTAAATATGGAGATGTTGTAAATAATTTTTTCATTTCAAAGTTGTTTTATACAAAAGAAAAGAAAAATTATAAAAAATAGAAAAAATGGAAAAGAAAAGCGAAAATATAAGAAAATAAAAATAAAGCGGAAAAGAAAAATAAAGAAATAAAAAATAATAAAACCCCGTAGGGCGCGCTAGTTTAAATGCCGCCAACTTACATTTTTATTAAAATTATATATATATATATATATATATATATATATATATATATATATGAAAAATGACATTTTGAATAAAGTTGGAAATTGCATGAAATGAAATTTTGTCGTTTACCATAAAGTGTTTGCACTTATCAACGGTCACGATCGTCCCGACGCGAATCAACGCCGGGGAATGATGTTCAGACCGTCCCCAACCCTTCAGAACATAGCAGGGGGGGGGGGGGGAATCGAAAAATGGTTTCAATCTAAACCACTCCAACAGACATGTCCATTCCATAGCAATTTCGGAGGGTCCCTTCCCGATACCATTTACCCCTCCCCGCACTTCCCCCCCCTCCCAAAAAAAAAAAAAAAAAAAATCGCCATCCTACGCCTTCTTCTACCCATTCACTCTCACGCTCTTCGCTCACACCACTTGTCACTTACCCCCATCTTCCACGTCACCTATCCTCCACATCACTCGAGCGTTATCATTCAAATCACCCGCCAACAACCAGATGAACGTTGGACAATTAATCCCTCCCACCAACTTATGAATTTCTAATAACTACCGCGCTCTGAAAATGGTAATAAACCCGTTACAACACCCTCCAATCCTGCTATAAAACATCTTGTTAAACTGAAAATTTCCCTTTCGATAGTCAATTGGATTATGCAGGTTTAACTTGAAGTGTTTTGAAGTTTTCCAACGTCATCTGCGAGTCGTTTCCCTTTGCAATTCCAATCAAACAACAACCTAGTAACTATGTTTCCTCAATTATCCTTTAAAATTGAAAATGTCTTCACATAAGGGAAAGGGAAAGGGAAAGAAAGATGAAGAAAATCTGATGATCCCTCTCATACCCGATCTAGATCATTTTTCCTTAGTTGATATTTAATACAAAATAATCGAGACTCTGTATGAATTTGACCTATACGAGCTTAGGAATTGGGCAAACCAAAAGTTTTTAGATAACAATGACGATCTCGACATCTGGGAATCCCTCTTGCCACAGTTTGTTTTTCCCAAAACCCATTTTTTCCGGGAGTTTGTCACCTGGTGTCATATGAGATACCTCCCTAGCCATAAAGCAATTGTTTCCAAAAATGACCAAGTTTTATTTTCAATAACACCAGAGAGTATATGCCAGGCCCTTCAGGTAAACCCTCAAGCCTCAATGTACCTTTTTCAACTGATACCCTGATGGAAATATACCATAAGTTTACCTTTGCCAAAAGAGACCATATTTTCGAATGTTTCCTACCTAAAAACTTTGAATTACCGAAAAGCAACCCTCCTTACTTTGCCTCCATTTTATTTGAGATTTCAAGGCAGGTAATCTCTATGGTTTCCTATTTGTTGGGTTATCATTCAGACCAGTGGGTGGATGGCGTAGTATTAGGATTTTTATCAATGCTTTTAGCTGGGGAAAATCCTTCGGTACTTGTTAATTGCCGTCAATATTTGTCAGATATCCTTCAAGAGAAGTTTATGAAGTTCAACGCTGAAGGTGCTTTCAAACACCAATAAGTTTTGGTTTATTTAATGTTGTATTATCAAGCAGACATATTCCAGTTTCAGCTACAAAAAGTGGATGAGCAAGGAAGGCCATTATCATTCGTCCACTAGAATTCTTTACCCCAAAAGAACTCAGAAGATTATTCATTCATCGATTTTGTGGATCCGTTTTTACACACATCCTTGTGTCTTCTTAGCAGTGATGTCATACAAAGAATTTCACCAGAATTCAAGAAGTTTTTGCATCTCATAGAGCTAGATAAATTTGGAGACTACTATTTATACTAGAATTATACATAGATTAGAAGCTATCGGTGCGAGATTCCTCCCCATCGATTAACACAGTTTGTACCATTGAGAGTCCTTTGCCTTGAATATATCAGGAAAATGCTTAACATGGATGATTTGCACTTTGTGTCAAGAAAAAAGAAAGCATAGTTCAAGGTAAAAGCACCGGTTTGGCAATACATTGTGAACACTAGAGAAGCAAACAAGGAAGTGGATGAATTGTTGAAGCGGATTTAGTGTAAATTGAGTTTTACATGGTCCTATGAACCATTGGGAATAATTTTAAGCTAAGGGTTGAACAGAAAGCTACTCCATATGCACACACACACATACCAGAGATAGAGAAATATGCTAACCAGGAGCAGTGGACAGAGAACACTTTATGAGGCTGAAGAACAACTTGTCAACCAAAATTCTCTACGAACTCCTATTCCAAAGGGCAAGGAAACCAAAAGAATAAGGTAAAGCATGTCCCCCATTGATTTAGAGTCACGAGATTTCAGAGTGTTCAAAAGAATAAAGAAGACTAACCCTAAAGACAAAATCATCATCAACATTAAAGATGATACACAAACCACCAATCAAGGAGAATAATCAGAAGATAAGGAAACACAAGAGCATGATACAATGGTTTTAATAGGTTTTCAAATTACTCCTTTTCCAAATTTTGACGACATAACACAGTCACATGTGTCTTCTTCAACCCAGATGGCATACATCAACAAAAATTTTTTTCCAGGTAAAAGGAGATCAAGAGGAACAATTAAGCCCTCAAAGCTACAATTTATTCAAAGTTCTGGAAGCATACTTCCGCTACACAACATAGACTCCTTTGACATAGAGAGAGAAGTTTCAGTTGGCCTTCCTATAACCTATAGTGCCAGTGCCCAGGATTGTTGAAGATTATAAATCTTCTATATTTTCTATTGATACTAAGAAAGTTCATGCAATCGATCAAATCAATTTGCGTAAACAAGCAGGAGAGATGATTTACTCAACAATGATCAATTCAGCCACGTTTTCTTCCAAATTATAAACATCTCTGAACAATATGCATTCATAGTTGAATGTAGAGAGGATGTCCTCTTTGGCCAAAGACACCAGAACAAAAGCTTTGGAAGATTTGATTATTAAGCTAGTATATGATCCTAGTAATGTTAAGGCAACAGAGGAGATGATGAAAAGCAAGAATGTATATATCCAGGCCCTTAGAAAGCAACTTAAAATTCCAACCACAGAGCACCCTCAGACCAAGGAAATCACAAATTTAGAGGCCGAGAAAGAGAATTTGTTCAAGATAATTTTTGAACAGAATTTTCAGATTCAAAATATGGAGACAAACATGGAAGCACCGTTGAAGGAAAAAGAACAATTGGAAGTAGCAAGTACATCATAAGCAACAAGTACATAAACACAACAGGAAGTACAAAAAAAAACTCAGACATCCACCTCAGATTCTTCTCAGAAGCTAGTCAAAGATTTGGGAGAATTATCATTAACAAATAAAGAAAATGAAAAGCTAATAACAACATTGTCAAAGTTGGAGGAAAGCAAGATCAAATCAGATAATGCATACCTAGCAAAGGTGCAAAATAATTTCAAATTGACTCAAAAAATTCAATGTATGAGTATCAGAATCTAACAAATCAAATGTTGGCATAGGCAAAAAAGAGTATATTGAATAGTATGTGCAATTATAACAGATTTATGGTCATCAGTCCAGATCATATTTGAGCAGGAGGAGCTCAAAGCAGCAATTGAGAAGATCAAAGTGGATATTGAACACAAAGCCTTATAACGGTTGAGGATATTGAATTTGATTTAACCTTTGAGCAGATTCTTTTTAGAACCAAATTAGAAATCTTTGTCATGGAAACAGTTGTAGATGAAACCAAATTGAGACCATATATCTCAGTAGAAAAGCCTGTGATTTCACAATTTGATAAGGACACCTTACATCATTTTGAAAATCTTGAAGATTTCGTAGCTCAATTAAATTAAATTGTTGAAGAATCATCCATAATAAGCCCTCTGTTGTTATTTATCCTTCTCCATCATTCACCACTCCTTTGATTCCATATTTTTCTCTTGTTCCTATTTCATCAGTGGTTCATACTCCTTCTACACCGGTTCAACATATCACAACTCCACCACCTTTGCTACCCCCACCATCAAGCTCGACTGTAATTTCATTTGCCCCTCGTATTCTAATTATGGCAACCCGATATGCTCCTTTGGTTTTGCAACAGCCACTTAATGCTATGCCACATAATTATGCACAACGTATACCCCAATTTGATGGCATTGGACCCATTATAGCCCAACATCACATTAATAAGATAAGTTATTTTGTAGACCTAGAGGAGGTTGACGATGATGATGTTCAAGGGAGGTTGTTTGCTCAATTTTGGCACGTGAGGTGAGAAAATGGTATAAGGGATTAATAGTAGGCAGTATTATTAATTTACAACAATTTCATCAAGTTTTCCTTTCTCGTTGGGAGGTAAAATAAAATCCACTTGAGATTCTTGCAGAGTATGAAGGTTTAAAAAGAGCCCCATGGGAATTTGTTCAAGATTATTCAGATATATTTAATAACCTTTATAATGCAATTCCAACAGAAATAAAACCTCTCCAGGGTTAGCCTTACTTCGATATCCAGATGGTTTTGACGCATATATGGCTTATCAGTTGAGAGAAAGAAATCCAACTAACTTAGAGGAGATGCAAAGAAATGATGTTAGTGTAGAGGCCAATTTGTTGGCTAAGAAAGATAAGATGAGAACTGAGAAAATAGTGACTATTAAAGAAGAACCTTATTCGTCATCAGATGTAAAATTGGACTCTCTAGTTAAAACTATGGAGAATTAGATGTAAAATTGGAAACTCTAGTTAAAACTATGGAGAGGATGACCTTGAAAGATAGGACTGCACCAAGAGAACCACAGGGAGGTGCACAAGTTAGAAATCCAAATTTCAGAAGGAAATAGCCCCAAATCAAGCAAAGAGACCCCTGGAACCCAACAAATCAACAACAAATTAGGCCACCTTTTCAAAAAAATTATGCCGAAGAAGATCATGACACAATGGATGAACATGAATAAAATCAGATGAATATTGTTGGTGACGGGGAAACATATGATATTTTATTAACAAAAGAGAGGCAATATGTGTTTTTTTTGTCACAACCAGAATCCATTCCTACAAAATCTGAAGATTATAAAAAGGGTTATCAAAATGCCATTATAGAAGTGCGTAAAAATATAATCTCATAAATAGAAAAACTGCAGAAAATCCTCCTAAGAAGAACCAAATCGATACTCATACAATTCAAGAAAAGGTTGATCCTCCCAAGGAAGTCCCTCAAAGGCAAGATATAAATGTGAAAGGGGTAGAAAAATCTCAACCTTCTTTTAATCTTGAAAATGAGCTCTCCAAGGTGAAAATTTTTGTTCCACTGAAAAAATTAATGAAAAAGGATGTATATAAGAGTCAAATCCTAAAGGCACTAAAGAAGAAGGAACAACTATTGTAAATGTAATTGATGACCATCCTAGATTGTTGTTACCAAAAGTTGAAGGAATTTTACAAGATGGTAATGTACCTCCATTTTATGTTAGTCTTGCACAATGCCATATTGGGTTCAGGAGCTTCCCATAATCTCATGCCAAAGGTGATTATGGAAAAACTTGGATTGGATATAACTAGACCATATAAATACCTTTTCTCTTTTAATTCAAGCAAGGTAAGATGTTTAGGATTGATCAAATATTTGTGTGCGACCCTTGCTAAAATCCCAACAAAAAGTATAGTAATGGATGTTGTTGTGGTTGGTATACCTCCAAAATATGGAATTCTCTTATCGAGGTCCTGGGGAGAAAATATACAAGGCACATTGCAAATAGACATGACATATGCAACCATTCTTGTTTTTTGACAACAAAGGAGATTGTATCGGTAGACCCTTATGAAATACATGGTAAGCAACTAGGATAAGCCTAATAATTATCCAATATATTATATACACTCAGATATGTATTCCTTCATTTTACATCATGATATATGTTGTAATGAATAAATTAATATAAATAATGATTAATTAGTTAATTAGTAATTAGGTTGAAGGGGCATGTCTAAATGAGACATGACCTTTCGTGAAGAGGCACCTGCCTAGGTATATAAGCAGGCCTCATTTGTAACATTTATTATTCATTATATTCCAAGTCTTCTTAAGTATTTAACTTGAGAAGGAACTTTGTTCACTTCATTTTGTATCAGAGTAGTTTGATTTTTTGGCCGCTCATCGCTGCATAGAGCCACGCTCTCCGATCCAGGTCTTTGACAATAAAAATCGTCAACTTTGTTGTCGTTGAAGCGTTTCGCTACCAATATTGGAGTTTCTCCATTTTCAATAGTAGGCCTTTGGCCATAATTAAAATTTTGAAGAAAAAAAAATGGAACTTTTGTGAAATAAAAAAGAAAAAAAAGAAGAAATTTATATTTAAAAAAAAAGAGAAGAAGAAATCAAAGTATATTACAAAAATAAAATAAAAGGGATATATATGTACATACAAAGACATGTTAAAAATAAAAAATAAAAAAAGAAAAAAAAAGAAAAAAGGAAAGTTATTAAAATTTTAATACCTGATCCACGAGTTAAAAATGTGTATGCAGACTGTCGTTGAGGGCTTTCCATCGCCACTCAAGCATATTCATAAGCCACAACTCCCTGCAGCAATGCCCACCGTGCTGAAACAAAACACACTCAACTATCCTTTCGCTGCTCGAGTTCTCTCTGTCTTTAGGTTCTACACTGCTGTCGCAGCCTGCCTACCCCACTGTCGCACAATGCAGTGCGATTCCTCACTATTGTCTTCCAAGATATTTCTTGGTCGTTGCCCATTTCCAACGAACTCCTCAACCCTTTCCTTCCTCCTGTTCCATCCTGTCCTGACCCTCGCTGCCGCTAGTCCTCCACGCCAGCCGCCACCTTCAACTGCCACCATCTGACCACTATAACCGCATAAACAAACAATTTTTTCACCACTGCAAAACTTTCATACAACATATGTTCAATGAATATTTTCACCATAAGCCGTTGTGAAGATATACCTGCAACCAGGAGTCTGAGAAAACCGTTTGGCACCTTCAGTCGCAACTCGTGGGTTGTCGAAAAACACCCACAGCCACAGTCGCTTGACAGCTTCTAGCAGCTCGACAACCATCGTTTGAACGCTCGACTTTTCATCTCACCCTTTCCGCCACGTTCGTCTCATTCTTTCAGTCGCAATCCCTTCCTTATTCCATGTCGTATCATACACAGAAGTACGCACTCTGCAACCCTCATGCCACCTACCGCTCCTTAAGTCGATTTTCTTCGTCGACCTTTTAACCTACCACATCTCCACCACCCTATCCGCAGCCACAATCACTACACTATTCGTTGATCTTTCTTTACACTGTCAACGATATTGTATGCTACCAACCCTATCCATTAACCCTATATAACAATTAACCAATCGATGAATTGTCCTATAAAAAAAAAAATTCAAAGCGTGTAAAATTGAGGGCCACACCCGTTTGTACCATTGTGTCTTATCCAATCCAATATTTTATTCCATTGTTATTTTTGGAAAGGCTTGTACGAAATTATAAGTATAAGAAACTTTAAAAGTATTAACATAAAAATAAAAACAAAAACATTATATTTCATGTCCTTCAATTCTTTTAAAAGGTTAATTTAAAGGTGTTTAAAAGGGTTATTTGGGAAAAGCAAAATTTTATATTCCCAATGATTATGTAAAAGGTGGAATAAAAGTGTTCACAACCTATTCATTAACCCTAAATAACAATTAACCAATCGATGAATTTTCCTATCAAACAAAAACAAAAATTTCAAAATGTGTAAAATTGAGGGCCACACCCATTTGTACCATTGTGTCTTATCCAATCCCATACTTTATTCCATTCTTATTTTTGGAAAGGCTGGTACGAAATTAGAAGTATAAGAAAATATAAAAGTATTAACATAAAAATAAAAACAAAAACATTATATTTCATGTCCTTCAATTCTTTTAAAAGGTTAATTTAAAGGTGTTTAAAAGGGTTATTTGGGAAAAGTAAAATTTCATATTCCCAATTGTTATGTATATTTTATTAGTTATTAATTAGATTTAGTTATCTTAGGTTATTAATGTGGAAGGGCATGATCAAAGATCATGCCTCTTCGCCAAGGGACACCTTGAGGCTATATTTAAAGCCTAGGCGATCCCTCATTGTAATCATCTTTCATCTTCATCATTAATAATATATATTTATCAAGTTTACCAGAGTTTTTACACTCCATTGGTATCGGAGCCATCGCTCTTCTGGATCTGTGTGATCATCAAGTTAAAGAATTCGAAGGAAATTTCAGAAATTTTCTTTTAAAACCAATTTTCTGCAAATATTTTTTTCCCTCCCATCACTCTCACTCTCCATTCCTCACTACACTCACACCCCCACAACCTTACCCTCTCAAGCTCATACGTTAACTCTCCCCCCCCCCACCATCCAACGCTTAACATCACCCTCTACGCACTCACCACCACACTGTTCCTTACCACTCTGGACCTTTCCCTACATCTACTAAAATTTAGAAATTGGTATCACCGAATAGGTTGGGGTAATATTCTGGCAAAGTCGTGACGTGAACAGAGTCCCGCTTCTTTTGGACTGGTGTGAAAGCGCACACCCTTGTGCCATAAATTTTATTTTCCGGCATCTTGCATGCTAACTGAAGATCACAAAAAATCAGCAGCGCCGTAACGCGAACGCATTCCCACTCATTTTTAATTCCTGTGCAACCCTCTCCGTCGGCCCTCCCGCGGTCTTTTGGCTGCTGCAACCCCGCTGTCGGATATATTAATAAAAAAACTCAATTTGTTAAATCATAAGAACAACATGTCAAACGGACGGGCAATTTGGAAACAGGGTGTCGTTTAAATGGGCTACATCGATATATTAATAAATCGAATTGTTAAAATTATATGAACAGGAAATCGATTAACTCCAGATTAAAAACTCGATTTGTTAAATCATAAGAACAGCGTGTCAAACGGACGGGAAATTCGGAAATAGGGTGTCGTTTAAACGGGCTGCATCGATATATTAATAAATCGAATTGTTAAAATTATATGAATAGGAAATCGATTAACTCCAGATTGGCATCGTAGTTTAATTCGGAACGGGCACATTTTAAATACGATTTTTTTTTAATTATATAAAATATATAATATATAATTCAAATTGATAATTATATATATATATATATTATAATTATATAATCTATTTATATATATATTATAATTTTCATATAATAATTATATAATTAAATTATATATATTATATAATTTTTAATTAATAATTATATATATATATATAATAATTATATAGTTTTAAAAAAAAAAATTATTATTAATTAATTAATTAATTTTAAAGAAAAAAGAGGAGAACACTGGCAGAAAAATACTCTCCACCTCATACACGTTCAACGTCTTCTTCGATGTCGATGGCTGAATTCCAGAAGAAATTGGTAGATCTCGAGAAACAGATCAATAACAATTCCGAAGAATTCGGGAAATAGTCGACCTGGAAGGTACGGTTGCAGGGCATTCCAACGACATCAAAAAGGTTCATGATACAACAAATCGAATAGAAAGAAAAATGTGGCTAAATCATCACGAGGCCACAGAAAAGCAGAACGAACTCTTCAATAAGCTAAATGATAAGCTAGATAAATTAAGTCAGACACAATCCCCAATATCTCCTAACAAGGAACAAGAGCAACAAAACAATTCCGCAGATTCAGGGAACTCAGAAGCGCATCAGGAAAAAACCGATTCCCCACATCATCAAGAAGATAGTAATGCAGATTTTCAAAATAAACAGCTCTGAAACGCATTCGCTAATCAATATCCCCTTCTTGTTCCACCATTAGCGTATCAGCGCAAAGCCAAGATCGACCTACCCAAATTTGATGGTAATGAAAAAAATAGCGTTGCATGGCTTAATAAAGCAGAATAATATTTTGAGATTTATGACTTTACTAGTGATGACGAAAAAATTAAGCATGCTTCCATGAAAATGGAAGGAGAAGCATATAATTGGTATATGTGGTGGAAAAAAACAACGCTTGCTCTCAGTTGGAGGAAATTTAAGGATGCGTTCTTCAAAAGGTTTCAAGGCATAAAAGAAGAATTTTTGTTTTCAACCTTTATCAAATTACGCCAAAAAGGAGATGTGGATGAGTACACTCGAGAATGGGAGACCTTGGCAACACGAGTACCCGGATTGTCGGAATCTCGTCTAATCCACATACAAGAAGAGCTCGAACTACATGAAATTACGTCCGTAGAAGTAGCAAGGCAAAAAGAAAAAGCTGCTGAAAAGAAATTTGAAAGGATATCGAAACCAGAAAAAGTATATTCAAGGCGACGGTTTCCTCAATCTACAAAAGAATATAACATGAAATATCAGGACTTAAAATCCACATACAAGAAGAGCTCGAACTACATGAAATTACGTCCGTAGAAGTAGCAAGGCAAAAAGCAAAAGCTGCTGAAAAGAAATTTGAAAGGATATCGAAACCAGAAAAAGTATATTCAAGGCGACGGTTTCCTCAATCTACAAAAGAATATAACATGAAATATGTTCCACCACGCCTTCGCGAAGGAGACAAATCTAACTTGGAAACACAAAGAATGAGGGAAGGTAAATGCAAACGTTGTGGCGAAAAGTGGGACCCTAAGCACAGATGTGCTAATGGGAAAGAAAAAAATATGTATAACTGTGAAGCAACTAATGATTCTAACAATGATGATTCAGACATAGAAGGGATAGAAGATACCCTAGAATTCTCCCCAGAAGTAGATGATGATAGCACTCCGCAAGTGTCATTATCAGCCATGACAGGTATATCACAACCGCAGACACTAAAATTAAGGGGGCATATTAAGAAAAACAATGTAATGGTTCTCATAGACACAGGCATCACGCACAATTTTCTAGATTCAACCATGGCCAAAAGACTCAACCTCTTTAATTTTCCCATGCCTAATATGAAGGTAATGGTGGCCGATGGTAAGAAGATTGAACAGGTAGGAAAATTCCATAAAGTCAAATTGCAGATTAAAGACTTTAATTTAGAATCTCCATTCTATGTCGTACCACTCGGAGGAGTAGATGTGGTTTTAGGAATTCAGTGGTTACAAACCTTGGGTACTTATTCGGCCAACCATCAGAAGCAGTTTATAAGCTTTAAGTGGGAAGGGCAGAAGCACAAGTTATTTGGATTCCAAGCCCCAGAAAATCAAATCGTATCATCATCCCAGATGATGAAGATGATCCGAAAGGGAGCGCCAGCCTATGTAGTCGAATGTCATCATTTAGAGATGTTATCTACAAAAGTCAACCACGAAGAATCACAGGAGGTACAAGCACTAGTTCAGAAACATGAAAAGGTATTTCAAGATCTACCAATGAAGATGCCTCCTCATAGAGAAATCGAACATACAATAGAAGTCAAGGCAGGATCAAACCCTGTTAACATCAAGCCTTATCGCTACCCACATCACCATAAAACGGAAATTGAGAAGATAATCCAAGACCTTTTAAAATGTGGGGTCATTTCAAAAAGTAAGAGTCCATATGCTGCCCCGGTTATTTTGGTAAGAAAAAAAGATGGATCGTTTCGGCTATGCATTCACTATAGAGGATTAAATAAGATAACAATTAAAAATAAGTTTCCAATTCCCTTTATCGATGAAATGTTGGATGAACTCCATGGCGCAAAATATTTCTCTAAATTAGATTTAAGGTCAGGTTATTACCAGATCCGAATTAGATTGGAATATATACCAAAAACTGCATTTCAAACACATGAAGGTCATTATGAATTTAAAGTAATGCCCTTTGGGTTAACAAATGCACCAACTACATTCCAAGCCACTATGAACAAGTTATTTCGTCCATATCTTAGGAAATTTGTACTAGTATTTTTTGATGATATTTTGATTTATAGTAAAACCTGGAAGGAGCATTTGTAACACTTGGAAAAAATTCTCACGTTACTAGGAGACCATCAATTCTATGCAAAAAAATCCAAATGCACCTTTGGAAAAGAAGAAGTTGAATACCTGGGACACCTAATATCCCATGAAGGAGTAAAAGTGGACCCTTCTAAGATTAAGGCTATAAGGGAATGGAATAAACCAGTGAACATATCCAAGCTCAGAGGATTTTTAGGATTAACGGGATATTATCGAAGATTTATTAAAGATTATGCGCATCGAACTGCACCTCTTACAAACCTTTTAAAGAAAAATTCGTTTCAATGGAATGAGGAAGCAAGGAAATGTTTTGAAGATTTGAAGGAAGTCATGGCTAATGCACCAGTATTGGCAACTCCTGACTTTTCTAAACCATTTATCATCGAATGTGATGCCTCTGGCTTCGGTATTGGTGCAGTATTAATGCAATAAGGGCACCCTATTGCCTTTGAAAGCAGAAAACTAAATAAACGTGAACGTCTCAAGTCCACATACAATAAGGAAATGCTCGCAATTATGCATGCATTGGCCAAATGGAGACAATATCTGTTAGGAAGTAAATTTTCCATCCGAACCGATCATAACAGTCTTCAGTATCTCCTTCAGCAAAAAAAACTCTCTGAAGAACAACAAAAATGGATTGAGAAGATTGCCGCTTTTGACATGGAGATATTACACAAGAAAGGGAAAGACAATGTAGTAGTGGATGCCTTGTCGAGAATAGATGAGGAATCAGAATTACTTGCAGTTTCGATTGTTGTGCCTGAATGGCTTAATGAGATTAGAAGTGAGTACGCCAAGGATCCAGAAATGTTGGCTATAATCAATAATCTCCCAGGGAATTCAAAATTTGAATGGAAGAATGATATCTTATGGTACAAAGGGAGAATTTATCTAAATTCCAAATCCAAGTTTATATCAAAAATACTCAAGGAATCACATGATTCCATGTCATCTGGGCATGTAGGATATTTCAAAACCTACTACAATGCACGTCAGTCATTTTTCTGGAAGGGTATGAGTCACGATATTCAAAAATATGTTGCAAAATGTGACAAGTGTCAAAGAAATAAAATTGAAAACATTATGACACCTGGATTACTTCATCCCTTAAATATTCCGGCTCAGAAGTGGGAAGAAATATTGATGGATTTTATTGAGGATTACCTGTATCGGATGGAAAGGATAAGATCTTCGTTGTAGTAGATAGACTCACTAAGTATGCTCACTTTATCGCTATTAAAAAAACAGACTCTGCAAAGCAAATTGCAGAGATATTCTGCAAACATATTTATAAGCTACACGGCTTTCCGAAAGTTATTGTTAGTGACAGGGATGCCAAATTTAAAGGGAACTTTTGGAAGGAATTGTTCAACCATGTTGGAACCTACCTCAATATGAGCTCAGCTTATCACCCTCAAACAGATGGGCAAACAGAGGTTGTTAATAAATGTTTGGAAGCTTACCTACGGTGTTATGCTACGGAGAAACAAAATAAGTGGGTCCAGTGGTTGCATCTTGTCGAATGGTGGTATAATTCTACTTACCATACATCGACAAAAATGACTCCGTTCCAGGCTCTATATGGATATGAGCCTCCGAAGTGGAAAGATTTTGCTTCAGTTCAAACTAATTTTCCAGCAGTAAAAAATCAACCAGAAGAACACCAAAAGGTCGTCCAAATTCTAAAAGAAAATTTGAGTGTTGCACAGAATCGTATGAAGCAACAAGCTGACCGTAATCGCATTGAAAGATCATTTGAAGTTGGAGACTGGGTGTTTGTCAAGCTTCAACCATACAAGCAGTTGTCCCTTAAACAAAAAGGAAAAAATAAATTAGCTCCAAAGTTTTATGGTCCGTATCAAATTATTAAAAAGATCAGTCAAGTCGCTTATGGGTTTAGCCTTCCCGATACCAGTCGTGTTCACAATGTTTTCCATGTGTCCTGCTTAAAAAAGGCATTGGGTAACCATCAGTTGCCCCAAACAACACTTCCCATTTTGGATGATGAAGGCAAGCTCGTTCTAGAGCCCGAGGGTATCCTATCTACTCGTGATAAGAAGCTGCGCTCTCGTGTTATTACCGAATATTTAATCAAGTGGAAGGACTTGCCCAATGAAGAAGCATCTTGGGAGTCTGAAGCGTTTCGCCAGCAACACCCATCATTACGTATGCTTTGAGGACAAAGCATCTTAAGAGAGGGGCAATGTTATGTATATTTTATTAGTTATTAATTAGATTTAGTTATCTTAGGTTATTAATGTGGAAGGGCATGATCAAAGATCATGCCTCTTCGCCAAGGGACACCTTGAGGCTATATTTAAAGGCTAGGCGATCCCTCATTGTAATCATCTCTTATCTTCATCATTAATAATATATACTTATTCAAGTTTACCAGAGTTTTTACACTCCACCAATGCTAATGTAAAAGGTGGAATAGAAGTGTTCACAACCTTCTTATAGTTGTTGAAATAAAATAAAATATAAAGGAAAATTCCAAGATTCAAGGAAGTAAAAATTTATAATAATTAAAAAAAAAATTAAGTTTTAAGGGTTTATAGAAAAGAAAGGGTTACTTTAAAACCCTAAGTTCACCTCGATAAACAAAATGGAGTCTAAGTCAGAAATGAAGGCATAAATATTTTTAGAAACCTTACCCATCCACGCTAAAGTGCTATTTAAATTTAAAGGAACTCTCGTTGGAAAAGATGCCCTATTGCTATATCACGCATCGAAGATAAAAATTATATAAACCCTAAAATTGCAAACCAATTGGTGATTCCTGAGTCAAATATAATCGAAAAATTAGACTTTTTTGACAAAAAAAATATGACATAAAAAGCCTACAACTAAACATTGGGGATTATACCTTTATCTCTCAATTTACCATGAAAGCCTTAATTTTTAACGATAGTGACATTGTGTTGGGTTCACCATGGATGGAAACCCTAGGTTCGTTTATCCTAAATATGAAAAATAATTTTTTGACAATTTCCTAAAAAAGAAGAAAATAACGCTACAGGACGTTAACTTAAAGCCAAATTTAGTGACGCCTGAAGACATACAAGAAATTTCAAAAGTAGTTTATCAAGAAGGTAAAAAGGTGATACAAAATATGCAAAAGGAAATTGACAAAATCACCAGTAACAAGAATGAAGAAGTTGCTCGCCTCAACGACCACAACGAAAAATTACTAACGCAACTTAAGAAGCTGAAGAAGGACAAGAAGTCATTCGTCAACAAGGTGCAAAAACTTGTTGAAAAGGAATCGTCGAAACCTTCAAATGTAGAAATTCAAGTTGAGGAAAAAATGCACATTGATCCAGTAAATACCACAACTCAAAAATAAAATAAACTAGTTGAAGCAAAGATGTACTCAGAAGTTGCAGCTCCAGTGATAAAAGATTCAAGTGAAGATCCAGAAGTTAGCTATTCAACATCCATAGCTAAAAGAAATCAGGTACTTCAAATAAATCAAGGAGATGACATAAAAAAAATAAGGGAAAATCAAATCAATAGAATTCCCTATCGACATCAAAATCACGAGGATAGGAAACTCTATCAAGCTACATATTCAAAACAGGAACAAAAACTAATGTTCCGAAGAATATTAATGTCGGTGCAATCCACTCATGTGATAACAATTCATCACAAGTTACCAATCATTGCAACATTTCGCAAAAGATTGATCTAGGATGGTCTGATCCCTTCTCAGTGCGACAATTTTTTTTATCACTTAGAGGATCATATCAACTTGTATTGACAAGGATGACTATTTCGAGACAAGAAGGCATTCGTAGCAGGAAAAAAAATCAAGGTCTTTCATCAACAAGCTTTGAGGACAAAGCTTTTTGAGGAGGAAGGCATTGTAATGAATAAAATAATATAAATAATGATTAATTAGTTAATTAGTAATTAGGTTGAAGGGGTATGTCTAAATGAGACATGACCTTTCGTGAAGAGGCACCTGCCTAGGTATATAAGCAGGTCTCATTTGTAACATTCGTTATTCTCATTCATCATACATTTTAATATAATATTTCTATTCTCAATGGATATTATTATATTCCAAGTCTTATGGAGTATTTAACTTGAGAAGGAATTTTGTTCACTTCATTTATTTAGACATGCCCCTTCAACCTAATTACTAATTAAATAATTAATCATTATTTATATTATTTTATTCATTACATATGTTTAGAAGAAGAAGTTCAAGATATGGATAATAAATCAGATAAGGAAAGGGATGTAAAGTTAAAAGCTAAGATAGAAATTGAAGATGATGAATATGGTCTATGGAATATGGATTTTGATGGGGCAGTAAGTAAAGAAGGAGCAAGAGCTAGTATATGGATTTCAAACACAAAGACAGGTAAATCACAAAAACATTCTTGTAAGCTTGCTTTTGAATGCACAAATAATGTTGTTGAGTATGAGGCTTTAATATTGGGTCTAAATTTGTTGAAGAGATCAGGAACTAAAATGATTTCAGTCCATGGAGATTCAAAACTCATTATTAAACAAATCAAAGGTGAATATTTAGTTAAACATCACAGGATGAGGGCATACAAGAAAATTGTTCTGGATTTTCTGCAGTGTTTTCCAGAGTATCAATTGTCTTTCATTCCCAAAGATCAAAATGTGTTTGCTGATGCATTTCAAACTTCAACAAGTACATATAAGATGCATTTACAATTCAGCAAAAAGATTGAAATTGAGGTAAAACATAGGCTTAATATTCCTGATAACATTAGATATTGGCAAATTTTTGACAATGACAAACAATTAGATAATTTTTTTCAAGTGACAGAAGAGTTTGAAAATCTCCATATTAATGGGGAGAGTAGTCTTGATGATGATGGAGGAAAAACTCAGCTAAATCAAATCAATGAAGACTCTAATAAACATGAAACAAATCTTGAAATTCTTTAGTTAAAGGATAATGACATTCCTAGAGGAGTTGTTTGATTTTAATGATGTTGCTCACAAGGCCAAAATAAAGACAAGTGGATCCGAAGTTGAGGACTGTAATATTGGAACCAAAGATGTTCCAAAGATTGTAAATCTTTCTAAGTCCTTACCTCTAGAAGAAAAACAGAAGTACATAGAGTTGTTGAAAAAATACTCTGATGTTTTTGCATGGGGATAGGAGGACCTAAAGGTCTATGATAAAGGTATTATTCAATGCACTATTCATGTTAGAGAAGATCATAAGCCTTTTATAAAAAAATGAGAAGAGTAAACCCTGTTTTGTTTCCCTTAATTGAGAAATAAGTTAAAAAGATCTTTGATGCTAAGATAATTGTATCTCTAATATTTTCTAATTGTTTATCCAATCTAGTACCAGTAAAGAAGAAACTAGAGAAATAAGGTTATGTGTAGACTTTTGAAACTTCAACAAAGTTTCCCTTAAAGACAACTACCCCTTGCCAAATATGGATCATAGTTTACAACGAGTAGTTGGTTCCAGTAGAATTTCATTGCTTGATGGTTTTTCAGGTACAACCAGGTTTTAGTGCATCCAGATGATCAAGAAAAAACAACTTTCACAACACCATGGGGAACACTTATGTATGTAAAGATGCCTTTTGGACTTGTGAATGTAGGCACAACATTTCAAAGAGCTATGGACAATTTTTTTGCAGATGAGAAGGATAGATTCATTGTAATTTATCTTGATGATATAAAAATATTTTCTAAATTTATTGAAGATAATCTACAATACTTGAATTTGTTTTTTGAAATATGCAGAAAATATGGTATTTCCTTGAATCCAAAAAAGTACATATTTGGGCTTAAAGAAGGTAAATTTATAGGTCATATTATTTCCAAAGATGGCATCCAAATTGACCCAAGTAGAATCGAAGCTATACAAAAAGTTGACATCCTAAGAAACAAAAAGGAAGTGCAGTCCTTCCTTGGCATAATTAATTTTCTAAGAATTTTTATTCCAAACTTGGTTGAGATTTTGAGAGTTATTACTAATATGCTGAGAAAGGATAGTGAAATAAAATGGAATGTTGAAGCAAAAAGATCATTCAGTGAGGTAAAATGAAGCTTAACACATGCTCCAAATTTGTCCAGTCCTTATTACACTAAAGACTTCATTATTTTTTCTTTTGCTTCAGAACACACTATTGCAGCAGTACTAATGTATAAAAATAAGGAGGGATATGAGCATCCCATAGCCTTTCTCAGTAGAGGATTAAGAGATGTTGCTTTTAAATTTAATATTATGGAAAAACAAGCTTTTTCTTTGCTAAAGGCCTTGAAAGATTTCAGAGTATACATACTATATTCTCATATAATTTCTTTTGTTCCAAATGTAGTAGTAAATACATCCTTACTCAAAATGATACAGAGTGAAAAAGAAGAAAGTGGATAGTTGTAATTTTAGAATATGATATTGAGATTAAGCCTACAAAGCTTATTAAGGGTTAGGGATTGGCCAAGTTGATGGAAAAATCAAATTTGCATTTATTAGATATAAATTTTCTTTCCACTCTAGATGGTGAAGAAGAATCTATCCAACAGGGATCTGAAACTTTTGTCACTTCCCCTTAGTATACAGACATTGTGTATGTTTTATAGAATTTACAAGCTCCACTAGGAATGACCAAAACTAAAGCAAGATTTCTTGAATTAAAAGTTGTCAAATTCTGCATTTTGGATTTAGCTTTATTTTGTAAAGATGCTGGAGGGATTGTATTAAATTGTTTGTTAGAAGATGAAGCTGATAAGATCATGGAATAATTTCATAAAGGTGACTGTGGAGGGCATCTTTTATGGAAGACTACGACAAACAAAATCTTGAGAGTTGGTTTTTACTAGCCAACTATGTTTTTCGATGTACACAAAAGGGTTTCCACTTATCATCAGTGTCAGATTTTTGAGGGAAAGAAGAAACTCTTACCCTTGCCTTTAAAGCCTATTTCAGTTGAAGTACCTTTTCAGTAGTGGGTTTTAAATTTTATTGGAGAGATTCATACTAGAAAAATCTCTTATTAATTTTTCATAATGGTTAAAAACCTTAAGAATAATTAACAATCACATTAATTTTTGATCATTTATAAAAATAAATAAATAAATATAAATATAAGTAAATAAATAAATAAATAAAATAAAATAAAATAAAAATAGAAATAAAAATAAAAATAAATAAATTAATTAAAGTTTGTATTTCTTCGAACCGACCTTTAAAATATCTTACTAATCACTATACACATCTTTATTTATTTGCCCTAATTCTCTCAAATCTTCCTAAAGAACATTTGGCGTTCACCCCTGGTGATGGACTCACTTTTGAAGTCTGAAATGTTGGGTTACTAAAAAAAACTCTGAACAGGTTATTCCTTTGTTTTCAAATCTACTTCACCTGTATGGATTCTCTTTTCAAAAGAGATTCATACTAGTTCTTCAACCCAACACAGGTGGATTTTTACAGTCACAGATTACTTCACCAAATGGATAGAAGCAATTCCAACTAGGCAAGCTACAATCTCAGTGATTATTCAATTCATGGATGGTAATATTATGTCTAGATTTGGTTGTGCTCACAAAATCATCACAAATAACGCTATTGCTTTTAAATCCAAAAATATTGTAGATTTCGGAAATAAGTATCATATAGTTTTAGGACACTCTACTGCCTATTATCCTCAAGGAAATGGACTGGAAGAGTCCTTTAACAAAATTTTGGTCAATATAATAAAGAAATTATTACATGAGAATAAGAAGTCTTGGCACAAAAAGTTGATAAATGCTTTATGGGCTGATGGGGTAAGCACAAAGAAATCAATTGGAATGTCACCTTTCCAACTGGTTTATGGAGTTGATGCAGTTTTCCCTACCTCCCTAGGAATTCCAGTGTTAAAATTACTACAGGAATTGGATGTTGAATCAAATGATGTGCAGAGAAGGACAAATCAAATGGTACATTTGCAACAAACCAGGGAAGAAGTTTAAAACAACACACAAACTATTTAGGAAAAAATCAAAATGATTCATGATAGGAGAGTGAAAGCAGATGATTTCTAGCTCAATGACCTTGTTTTAAAATGGAATGCTACAAATAAGGAAAATTTTGACATGGAAGAATTTGAAATTTTATGGAAAGGGCCTTAAAAGATTGAAGCTTTCTGGGGGAACCAAAGCATTTTTACTGAAGGATCTAATAGGGGAAGTGCTTGTTGGAGGTCTTGTTAATGGTAGGTTGCTCAAACATTATTTTGATTAAAGTTCATCCAGTCTCTCATAGCATCATTGTATATACCATTTTATTTTCAAATACTACAAGTGTAGGTGGTTGCCATTGGAAATTGAAGCTCAGAGTGAAGGCCCTAAGTTTCAAATGACTTGCTACCATATGTAATGAATTTTCAGTTAACAAGGGTCAGTCTCAGCTAATGATAGGACAAATCAACGCCCATTGGAGGATGTTTTGGCACCTCACAAGGAGGATGCCATCCCCATTGGAGCCACTGTTAGGGTCATATAAATATAGTGACCAAGGTATGATTATCTAAATATTTATCCCAGTGGGATGTTGTAAATATTTTTTTCATTTCAATTTTTTTTTATACAAAAGAAAAGAAAAAATAGAAGAAAAATAAAAATAAAGGGGAAAAGAAAAATAAAGAAATAATAAATAATAAAAGCTTGTAGGGTGAGCTAGTCTAAATGCTGCCAAATTACATTTTATTAAAAGTTTATTATATATATATATCTGTGTGTGTGTGTGAAAAAGGAAATTTTGAATAATGTTAGAAATGACATGAAATAACGTTTTTTCGTTTACCATAAAGTGTTGGCACTTATCGACGGTCACAATCGTCCCCGCCTGGATCAACGACGGGGGATGATGTTCAGACCCCCCCCAACCCTTCAGGACTTAACAAGGGGGATCGAAAAATGGTTTCCAACTAAACCACTCCAGTATATGTGTCCATCCCACAACAATTTATGGGGTTCCCTTCTTGATACCATTTACCACTCCTGGACCCCACCCACAAAAACCGCCATCCCACACCTTCTTCCTCTCATTCACCCCCGCGCTCTCTGCTCACACCACTTGCCATTCACCCCCGCTGTCCACATCACCTATCCTCGACATAATTCGACTTTTATCATTCAAATCACTCGCAAATAGTCATATGAACTTTGGAAAATTAATCCCTCCTGCCAACGTATGAATTCCTAATAACTACCACGCTCCGAAAACGGTAATAAACTCATTACAACACCCTTCAATCCCATTTTAAAATCTCCCATTAAATTGCAAATTTCCCTTTCAACAGTCAATTGGATTATACAAGTTTAACTTGAAGTGTTTTGAAGTTTTTTAGGGTCATCTGCGAGTCGTTTCCCTCTGCAATTCAAATCAAACAGAAACCTGGTATCTTTGTTTCCTCAATTCTCCTTTAAAATCTAAAATGCCTTCGCATAAGGGAAATGGAATGAAAGATGAAGAAAATATGATGATCCCTCTCGTGCCTGATCTGGATAAGTTTTCATTAGTTGATGCATAGTACAAAATAGTCAAGACTCAGTGTGAATTTGGCCTATACGAGATTAGGAATTGGGCAAACCAAAAGTTTTTAGATAACAATGACGATTTGGGCATCTGGGAATCCCTCTTCTCGTAGTTTGTTTTTTCCCAAACCCATTTTTTCCTTGAGTTTGTCACATGGTGTCTTCTGATATACCTCCCCATACATAAGTAATTATTGCCCAAAATGACCAAGTTTTATTTTCAATGTATATTCCAGACCCTTCAGGTAAATCCTCAAGCCTGTCTGCACCCTTTTTTAACTGATACCCGAATGGACATATGCCAGAAAATTACCTTTTCCCAAAGAGCCCATATTTTCTAATGTTTCCTACCTGAAAGATCTGAATTACCCAAAAGAAATTCTCCTTACTTTGACTCCATATTTCCTGAGTTACATGTTTGTTGGGTTATCATTCAGACCAGTGGGTGGATGAGGTAGTATTAGGAATTTTATCAGTGTTTTCAGCTAGAGAAAAGCCTTGAGTACTTTTTTAATTATAGTCAATATTTGTCAAATATCCTTCATGAGCAGTTTATGAAGTTCAAAGCTGAAGGCGCTTTCAAACACCAATCAGTTTTGGTTTATTTAATGTTATATTATCAAGAAGACATATTCTAGTTTCAACTACAAAAAGTGGATGAGCAAGTAAGGCCATTATCAGTTGTCCATTGGACTTCTTTACCCAGAAATAACTTAGAAAATTCTTCATTCATCGATTTTATGGATCAGTTTTTACACACATCCTTGTGTCTTCTTAGCAGTGATGTCATACCAATAATTTCACCAGAAATTAGGATTTTTTTGCATATTATAGAGCCAGCGAAAGTTGGAGACTGGTATTTATACTAGGATTATATAGATATTAGAATATATGGGTGTCAACTTCATTCCTATATATTTCCAAATTTTGTAACATTGAGGGTGTTTTCCCTTGAATATATCATACATATGCTTAAAATGGATGATTTTCACTTTGTGCCAAGCAAAAAGAATTCACAATTCAAGTTAAAAGCTTAGGTTGGGCCATACATTGTGACAACGAGAGAATCAAACAAGGAAGTGGATGAATTGTTGAATAAAATGAAGTTTAAGTCGAGCTTTACATGGTCCTATGATGCATTGGGAATCATTTCTAAGCGAAGGGTTGAATAGAAAACTACTCCATATGCACACACACTTAGACTAGAGATAGATCAATATGCTAATCAAGAGAAGTGGACAGAGAACACTTTACAGGAGGCTGAAGAACAACTTGTTAGCCAAACTTCTCTGCAAAATCCTATTCCAAAGGACAAGGAAACCAAAATAATAAGGGACAACATGTCCCCCACTGATTCAGAGTCACAATATTTCAGGGTCTTCAAAAGAAGAAATAAGACATACACTAAGGATAAAATCATCATCGACATTAAAGATGATACACAAACCACCAATCAAGGAGAATCGTCAGAAGAGAATAAAACACAAGAGTAGGATACAATGGTTTTAATAAGTTTTCCAGTTACTGTTTTTCCAAATTTTGAAGACATAACACAGTCACTTGTATCTTCTTCATCCTAGATGGCCACACAACAAAAAACATTTTTTCTAGGTAAAAGGAGATCAAGAGGAAGAATGAAGCCCTCAAAGCTACAACTTATTCAGAGTTCTGGAAGCAGACTTCCACTACGCAACATAGACTCCTATCTGCATTTGAGACAAAGAAAGAGTATTCAATTGGCCTTCCTAGAACCTATAGTGCTAGTGCCTAGGAGTGCTGAAGATTATAAATATTATATATTTCCTATTGTTACCAAGAAATTTCATTAAGTTGATCAAATTGATTTTCGTAAACAAGTATAAGAGTAAATCATTGACCAGTTCAGCCATGGATGCCTCCAAATTACAAACATGTCTGAACAATATGCATTCACAATTGAAGATAAAGAGGATTTCCTCTCTCGCCAAAGACACCAGAAAAAAATATTTGGAATATTTGATTATTAAGTTGGGATATGGTCCTAGTAATATTAAGGCAGCAGAGGAGATGATGAAAATCAAGAATGTAGATATCGAGGCCCTCAGAAAGAACTTTAAACTATCAACCACAGAGCACCCTCAGACCAAGGAAATGACAAATTTAGAGCTTGATAAAGAGAATTTGTTCAAGATAATTGTTGAATAGAATGTTCAAATTCAAAAGATGGAGACAGACATGGAAGCATTATTGAAGGAAAAATAACAATTGGAAGAAACATGTACATCAGCAACAATAGGTACATCATCACAACAGGAAGTACATCAGACAGCTCAGACATCCACCTCAGATTATTCTGAGAATCTAGTCAAAGATTTGGGAGAATTATCATTAACAAATAAAGAAAATGAAAATTTAATGACAAAACTACCAAAGTTAGAGAAAAACAAGATCAAATCAGATAATGCATACCTAGCATAGGTTCAAAATAATTTTAAACTGACTCAACAAATTCAAAAGTATGAGGATCAGACTCTAACAGCTCAAATGTTGACAGAGGCCAAAAAGAGTATATGGAATAGTATAAGTGAAAATATCACAGATTTATGGTCATTGGTCTAGATCATATTTGAGTAGGAGGAGCTAGTGCAGAATGTCAAACAAGCAATTGAGAACACCAGTGTATTGAACACAGGATAACAAAAGCACATAGAATAATAAAATTGTTGAACTCCAAAACTAAAGATGAGCTTGAAGAGCTCAATATTCAAGACAAAACATAGATAGTAATGGAAGTCAAAAGAGTGTTGACAAAGAAAAGTATTATGGTGCAATTGGAGAACAAGTGCAAGAATTAGAGCTGCAAGTTAGAAGATTTAACAAAAAAAATTATTTATTGCAAGAAAAGGGTCTTCCAACCTTAAGAGCTTCTAATAGAAAATTGATTCCATTAGAAAATTTTCAAGAACAATTATGGAATATAGCTGCAGATACATCCAAATTTTCTAAAGTAAGAGGAACAATAAGTGGAGAATATTTCATGGAGGGACTACAGTACGATCACCATATTCAGCACGAAATTCATCATCTATTCCTCAATAAGCCAACTTTCGAAGCTTACAAAGAAGTAGATGAAAGATTTAGAAGCATGGAAAAATTTTCCATTCCAAGTGAACATCGATGGGATAAGTTACTGGAGTTGATCGATTAGAGATAAACATAAAATTTTACAGTTTTGGGAACAGACAAACATAAGAAGCGAGGAAGTAGCTACAGTCAGCAACCACTTCCCTCTAAATATTCAACAGAACAACCAAATTTGTCCAGAATTCTTGTTTTTTAGTTATATTTCAGAAATATCTATATCTTTGTTAGAGATTATTTTGTAATCAATTACTTTTTGGAATATAAAGCTAGTTCAATAGAAAGTCTATAAATATTTTTCAATAAGACATCGAAAGGGTTGGATAATGAAAAAGAGAAGACCTTTTTTTATTGTAAGTTGTGAACTTGATTTTAAGTAATCCATTTCAGAAATAAAGAGGCAATTTTGTTCCAGGATTCTTGTGTCAAACAAATGGTGATGTTTTCCTCATGTTAATATGTCCTTTCTTATTTTTTCACATGGATTTCATTTCCTAATTGTTGCAGGAAGATAAAGAGCTGAATTTACTTTTTGTACTCTGCTCTGGCTTGTTTCAAAAAATATTAATGTTTCCTTCTAAGATTAACCATAAAATTCATTTAAGTATGCTTTATATTTAATTTATCATATGTTTCTTCATCTTAGCCACACCATAAAATATCTTAAGATCCGGGAGTTTACCTATCTCGCCCTGTTTCATCTACTATGTTATTTTGTCATCAATTACCGAGAATTTTAATGACTCCATGTCCAATGGACTTTTCCTTCATTTTACAACCAAAAATTTTAATAAATATATCTTGAACTCTAATATCTAACCTAAAATATTGAAAGCGGAAATTAAATCTTAAAGAGAGAGCCCTCTCTGAAGCTTGAAGGGCTGGATCACACCTTTAAAAGTGGTTTGTGCTTACCTTTGTAATTTTCCTCCTCATCCTAGGAAAAATACAGAGTGCTAACACGAGAAATGTTCATCAAAAAAAGAGCTTTGGGCTAAACCTCAAGATCTTCATTCAAAAGGAATTTTGCTGATAGCCTCAAATGATGAAATCCAAGAGCACAAGGATTATTCAGAAGCGAAGAAGATAGCCAAAATCTAATTTGAAAACCCCAAGAGCAAGGAAGACCTAGAGGATAAATAAAACCTCAAAGAAAATCTCAAGGTGTAGCTTGTAGCTTCCCAAAAAGAAATAAAAAGGCTAAAGAAAGGAAACGAGGAGTTTAAGATGTTGGGAAAAATACTGAGAGGGGGGGGGGGGGGGTGAATCAGTATTTAGGACTTTATCAAACTTTTACTTTTTCACTCTCTAAAACCCATACGCTACTTTGCTGAAGCCAACTAGCGTATACACGCGGATATCCTTCATAAAACTTGCGTATACACAAAGATCTAATTATGCCATTAATTCTTCACTTATATCATTCCATCATTCATTCATTAGATGTTCAATAAACAGTAAACATGTGCAGTAAGAACAGAATAAACCATCACACATAAGCATCACACATGAACATCAGGATTTTAGGTGGAAACCCAAGTCGGGAGAAAACCACCGCTGCAGTTGCTCAGCCTTCAATATTTTATTATAGAGAAAACATCTTACAACATATGTGCTGGCGCAGACTCCTACCAAAGACGCAGACACCCACCAGTGCCATCACCCTCTCTGGAAGGAAGCACAACCTCCTCGCTCTCATTTACCACTTTCCGGAAGGGAGCCACGACCGATCTCATTTACCACACCACCGGAAGGGAGCTACAACCCCCTGACTGAAGGCTACAACCCTCAGCACCACCATGGACCATGTTTCATCAATTTTCACACTGGATCCAACAACTTCAATAGAGCACAACTTGCAGGTCACATTTCATCATATTTTTAGACTGGACCCAATCCACACATTTTAAGCTCAATCAAACATCAAACTGATACATTGACAAATAGCAGTAAACCAACATAACAGATCAGACATCTCATACCACAAATTTCAGCAAACCCGCGTATATACGCGCTTACTTTGCGGCGAACTAGCGTATAGTTCTTCAGACATTTAGGTCATTGCAATTCTTCAGAACAGATACATCACTCAGATTTTACCCTTTACTTCAGACAGATGTTCGCCTCATCTCAGATCTAATCATTCCATAAACAGATCTAGCAAATACAAATACATTTCAGATCTAGATCCTCTTCTTCATCATTTTATTCCTTGGTGCTTCATGCGTTCAGATCTATCATTCAATTGTAACCCTTTCCATTCAGATATACTTCAGAGAGAAGTATTCACTCAAGCTCAGACAACTTGCTCACCCCTTTCACAATGATTTCCTTCTCCTTATATAGGTTTACCCTTTATCAATACCATGGGCCAAAACCACATCACTTCCGATGGTATTCTAGGACGAGATCAAATAGACACCCCAGCGCTCAATACAATGGGTCAATACCATGGTAACACCCCGTGGTATTCTAAATTTGGAGCGCTTTTGCCCATACGTGACTTGGTACGTTATTTTCCACGTGCATACGCTACTTTGTTTAGACAAAGCCGCGTATGCCTTAAGACATACTCTTTTCATCATATTCTAGCACATACTGACATTCCTTCCATCATTACCTTCTGTACTCATTGTATATACATAAGATTTACATCATTTAACAAGTTCATAAAGAAATAATCCATCAGGGACAACTTCATCAAGTAGGTTGCCATCATCTTCATCAAGTGGGTTGCCATCAAGGACAACACTCAGCATCATATTGCCAACAATCTCCCCCTTTGGACTTGATGGCAACCACGATGGTGTTTGATCATCACAACAGATAGATACATTAAGAATACAATGACTCCATGTCACTCTCCCCATTCTTTGACACCATTCTTTCCCTTTATTCAAACACAATGTCACTCTCCCCCTTTGACATCAAGGGCAAAGGGCGGACCAAAACCAACAAAAGGTTTTTCTCCTCTTATAGAAGGAAGCGCTCTGCAGATCTGATGTTCACTGAAGTGACCATGCTCCCCCTGAGTTCATGCTGAATCTTCAAACATATTTTTAAATGAAGTACATGACTCTATGACCTTCCTATCACCAATGACTCATACTTACATCAAATATCCAACCAAGTGGATTTACATATGAGACTCAAATACCCAACCAAGTGGGTTTACATATTTTGACTCAGCTACCCAACCAAGTGGGTTTACAAATTTGACTCAACTACCCAACCAAGTGGGTTTACAAATTGAACAAGTCCTTACATGACTGAATATTACAATTTTACATCATGGGTCTCATCATGACCTTTTTATCAAATTACAATAATGACTTTTTATGACCAATACCAGAAAGACCTCAAGAGAGAGATCATATTTCAGAATCATCATAATGCCAACAATGCATTATACTCAGCAAGACTAGTGCTCCCCCTGAAAATGTGCATCCAAACATCCTTTCCATATGTCCAAGGCTCCTCCTTAGCTTGTGCAATCTGAATACTTTTAACAACAAGTCATCAGCAACAATCTCTGCATGATCTGTCTGGATCTCCGAATCATAAGACTTCCATCATATCCAAAAGATATTCTTCATCAAATAAGCAATCCGGGCTCATCCATAATGTTCAACATAAGAAACCATGTATTATTTCATTAGCATGAGTATAACCAGAATAATGCTAACAGTACAATCATTAGCAGTCACACTGATGCTCCCCCTGAACCTCTGCTCTTGATCTTCAGCTGTCATCCCAATTCTCTTATCATCAATGCATACGCGACTGTGTCTGCTGGAACTCACGTGTATACGCGGCTTTAGTTAACTGAACCCGTGTATGGAAAGTGACATATTGAAAACCTTCACATTCCTTCATCTCCCCCTGAATTTATACTTCCTGTACCTGTCTTCTTCATATCATATGCACTGTCAGAAATAAATATAACCAGAATAACCAAAACAACCATGAGAAACATCATTCATTGCTCCCCCTGTGATGATACATTACTAATCCCTATAATGTATCTCACATCACTTCTGCAGTCATTAAGAGAAGTAAGCTTTAGAAGCGGATGACTGCAGTAGGGTCAATTATTCCCTATGTTTCTGACCGGTCCTCCTTCTTTTTCCAAATTTTCTTGAACTTTCTAATAGTGTGCTGAAAATTGTCCACTTTCTCAGATCTGTTCAACCTGCATTCTTTTTCTACATGTCCATACTTGTTACAAGAATAACATCTCATGTGTCCAAAGAAATAAGCATAAGAATCATAATGAGTATTTCTAATCTTACTTCTTTTGCAATCAACTGCTTTATGTCCATACTTGTTACATGAAAAGCAATATCCCTTGAAGAAACTAGAGTACCTTTCTATCTAGGATCTGTTTGTTTGTGGCTGAAACAATATGCTTCTGCAATTGGCTGCAACATGTCCATGATTATGACATTTAAAGCATTCAACATTATTGAATGATTTCCTTTGAGAATTCATGATTGTCGGTTGACATTTTGTTTCTTTCAACACTTCAGATTTTGCATTGATGTCATTTGATTCTTTAGCACCTCCTTGTGAACTAGAATCTCCTTTAACCGTTTCATGAAAACCGAGACCAAGTTTGATAGAGGGAGACCTTTGAATACTAAGAATATTGTCCAGAATCTTAGTACTATCTTGAAACCTCAACAATTTATCTTTTTCTTCTAATTTACCTTTGAGAATATTTACCTCAACCTCCAAGCTTTGGCATTGCTTCTTCATACTTTCTTCAACCCTTCTTCCTTCTTCTACTTGATCATTCAGTTTCAAGATTTCTTCCTTCAACCAATTTTCTTGATATTCACATGTTTGTAAGAGTTCTTCATTCTTCTTATTTGATGCTTCGAGATCAGCTTTCAGGGAGATGATTTTTGCTTCAAGTTCTTCATTCTTGTTGTTTGATATTTCTGGGTCTTCTTTGAGAGAGATGACTTATGTTGCATTCTTCTTATTTGATTTTTCCAGATCTTCTTTGGGAGAGATGATTTCAGCTTCAAGTCTTTCATTCTTCTTGTTTGAATCTTCCAGATCTTCTTTGAGGGAGACGATTTCTGCTTCAAGTCTTTCATTCTTCTTGTTTGACTTTTCGAGATCTGCATTTAGATCATTGGTTTCTGCTTCTAGTCTTTTAATTCGATTGGATGCATAAGCATGAAACCTTTGATACTTGTCTATCTTTCCATTCAGTATTTCTATCTGTTCTTTCATCCCTTTGTACATAGCTTCGCTTTTATTAATTGATCTTCGTTGATCTTCAATTTTCTTGATAGCTTCCTCTAGATCCAAAAATTTACTTTCACTATCTTCACCATTGCATGCACAGGAAAGTGAATCACAAGAACAACAATCAATACCTGTTTCATCTTCTTCATTTTCTGCTGCACATGTTTTCTGAGATATTTCCTTTTCAGTAGCCTTCTTCTTTTTCTTCCTTCCCATTGTGACGGATCTCCTTCAAGCGATCAAGCTTTTGCAGAAGGACCTGCTCTGATACCAATTGTTGGGAAAAATACTGAGAGGGGGGGGGGGGGGGTGTGAATCAGTATTTAGGACTTTATCAAACTTTTTACTTTTTCACTCTCTAAAACCCATACACAACTTTGCTGAAGCCAACTAGCGTATACACGTGGATATCCTTCATAAAACTCGCGTATACACATAGATCTAATTATGCCATTAATTCTTCACTTATGTCATTCCATCATTCATTCATTAGATGTTCTATAAACAGTAAAAATGTGCAGTAAGAACAGAATAAAACATCATCCATAAGCATCTCCACATGAAAGTGAACACGGGGATTTTGGAGTGATGCTTAGAGTCGGGAAAAACAAGCACGGTTGTGACCTTCAATATTTTGTTATAGAGAAAACATCTTACAACATATGTGCTGGTGCAGACTCTACCAGCACGCAGGCACCCACCTGCGCTCATTTACCAGCCTCTCCTGGAAGGGAGCTCCAACCCCCTGACTCGTTTACCAGCCTCTCCTGGAAGGGAGCTACGACCCCCTGCTCTCGTTTACCAGCCTCACCTGGAAGGGAGCTACAACCCCCTGACTGAAGGCTACAACCCTCGGCACCTCTATGGACCACGTTTCATCCAATTTTCACCGGATCCAACAACTTGATACAGAACGCTTACTTGGGTCACATTTCATCATATTTTCGGTAAGACCCAAATCCACGATACTAGCTCGATCAAACATCAGGCGATACATTGACAAATAACGATGGCTCCATGGAAACAGTCTGAGACATCTCATACCATAAATTTCAGCAAACCCTAGTTTTGCATACGCGCTTTCCTTTCACTGATACCACGTATATACGCGCCTTCGACCATACAAACCCGCGTATACTTTTGTATAAATTACAGAGCTAATTTTACTTCCCATACGCGCTTTCTCTTCAACAAACCCGCGTATATATGCGCTTACTTTGCGGCGAACTAGCGTATAGTTCTTCAGACATTTAGGTCATTGCAATTCTTCAGAACAGATACATCACACAGATTTTACCCTTTACTTTAGACAGATGTTCGCCTCATCTCAGATCTAATCATTCCATAAACAGATCTAGCAAATACAAATACATTTCAGATCTAGATCCTCTTCTTCATCATTTTATTCTTTGGTGCTTCATGCGTTCAGATCTATCATTTAATTGTAACCCTTTCCATTCAGATATACTTCAGAGAGAAGTATTCACTCAAGCTCAGACAACTTTCTCACCCCTTTCACAATGATTTCCTTCTCCTTATATAGGTTTACCCTTTATCAATACCATGGGCCAAAACCACATCACTTCCGATGGTATTCTAGGACGGGATCAAATAGACACCCCATCGCTCAATACAATGGGTCAATACCATGGTAACACCCCATGGTATTCTAAATTTGGAGCGCTTTTGCCCATACGTGACTTGGTACGTTATTTCCCACGTGCATACGCTACTTTGTTTAGACAAATCCGCGTATGCCTTAAGACATACTCTTTTCATCATATTCTAGCACATACTGACATTCCTTCCATCATTACCTTCTGTACTCATTGTATATAAATCAGATTTACATCATTTAACAAGTTCATCAAGACATAATCCATCAGGGACAACTTCATCAAGTAGGTTGCCATCATCTTCATCAAGTGGGTTGCCATCAAGGACAAAACTCAGCATCATATTGCCAACAATCTCCCCCTTTGGACTTGATGGCAACCACGATGGTGTTTGATCACCACAACAGATAGATACATGAAGAATACAATGACTCCATGTCACTCTCACCATTCTTTGACATCATTTTTTCCCTTTATTCAAACACCATGTCACTCTCCCCCTTTGACATCAAGGGCAAAGGGTGGACCAAAACCAACACAAGGTTTTTCGCCTCTTGTAGATCTCATGTACACTGAAGTGACCATGCTCCCCCTGAGTTCATGCTGAATCTTCAAACATATTTTTCAATGAAGTACATGACTCTATGACCTTCCTATCACCAATGACTCATACTTACATCAAAGATCCAACCAAGTGGATTTACATATAAGAATCAAATACCCAACCAAGTGGGTTTACATATTTTGACTCAGCTACCTAACCAAGTGGGTTTACAAATTTTTACAAGTCCTTACATGACTGAATATTACAATTTTACATCATGGGTCTCAACACGACCTTTTTATCAATTTACAAGTATGACTTTTTATGACCAATACCAGAAAGACCTCAAGAGAGAGATCACAAATCAGAACCATCATAATGCCAACAATGCATTATACTCAGCAAGGCTAGGGCTCCCCCTGAAAATGTGCATCCAAACATCCTTTCCATATGTTCAAGGCTCCTCCTTAGCTTGTGCAATCTGAATAATTTTAACAGCAAGTCATCAGTAACAATCTCTGCATGATCTGTCTGGATCTCCGAATCATAAGACTTCCATCATATCCAACATATTAAGAATATATAACACCTCATGAACAGATTGAGGAAGTGACTATTCTTGTGAACCTGAAATAGGGCATAATGTTTTCTCCTGAGGAAAGGCAAATATGTTGCAGAACTGTGAAAATTTTGAAGACTAAATTGTGGAGAGCTATAAAATTCTCGTATTTGTAGTAGTAGAAGGCTTGGACGTGTAATGATCTTGGATCTGTGTGTAAACTCTCCATTTCCATATTTGTAGCTTCATCATTGTGACTCCCTTTCAGAATTTTTAAGAGATTCTACTCGACTTACAAGACCTATATATGTGTGTGTGTGTGTGTGAAGGACCTGTGGTAAAATTAAATAATAAAATATTTGAAGGACCTATTGAGAAGCCAAGAGAAACACACTTTTTTTATCGAGGAAATAATTTTTGTAGACCTGTAGAAGTACAATGACAAACCTATGGATTAACTTGGAAAACTTTGAAGACCTTTTAAGGAACACTTTTTGAAGCTTGTGGTGGCAGGTTGATCCGAGGTGGGTTTTGAGTTCTATGGAAGCTTTCAGAAAACTTATGAATACCTAGAGATCATTTCTTGAAGTATCGTTGATCCATCATTAAATATTTGTATTGGTGGTTATGATATTGTTTATCGAAGGCATCTAGTTGAGAAGCTTTGAAGACCTCTTGCAGAAGAAGATCTTGAAGTATCCTTGGAAGACATTTTGTAGCAGTGCTTGTAGAGATCTGTAAAATATTATTTGGAGCACTCAATAAGATTGTTGAAGCATTCCCTTGAAGCTTTCTTAAAGCACTTGAAGACTTGTTTGGTTTGAAATTTATTAAGCAGCCAATTGGAGACCATAAAGAAGAACCTTTGAAGATCAAATTTTAGCATACCATGAGAAATATAGATTGGAGCCTTTTGGAATAGCCTATTGAGGACATCTTGTTGGGACAAGCATTATTGAAGACCTTTTGAAGACACCTTGAAGCTAATATTGGAGACAATAATGGAGACCTCATAATGCATTGATAGAAGTCCGCATTATGTGACCTTGAAGAAAATTGTTTGGGTGGCATGAAGAACACCTTCTTAGAATCATGAAGTTGTCATTGATGAGCTAAGAAAGGGAATTTGTTGAAGAACAATGTGAAGATATTGTCAAGGCTTATTGCAGAAGTTTTTGGGAGGCATTGAAGAACCGTTCAACCTACATTGAAGAGTTGAAGCATATTGATAGGGTTTGTGCCCTAGAGGATAGGTGTCCTCAAGAAGATAAGGTTGGATCCTTGTGGAATATAGGGTTGGAGCCCTAAAGGTTGGAGCTTTATGAAGTCCAAGTTGGTGCTTGGAAAAGTACAATTTGGATCCCAGTAGATTGAATATTGGAGTCTTCAATTAGGGTTGGATCCCTAAACATTATTTTACTTGATTTATTGTAAAAAAGAGGATTGGAGTCTTTATTGTTTCTTATTAATAAAATTATTTATTCTATATTGTTAATTTTGTGTTTTGTTTATAAGTGATCTAAACTGGTAAAGTAGTAATTGTAAAAGAAATATTGATTCTATAGAAAATCCACGCAGATTTAAACTGGTAATTGTAATATGCTAAAACAATATACTTGAATCTACTCTACCAATTGTAGAAACCAATTTAGATTGCGAAATCACAAAACATGAAGAGAAATAATTTCAATCGTAGAATACATAAGTATTTCTTGGGGAAATCCTCAACTAAAAACCTCACTATATGTATATTGCATAAGTTAGAAAATATGAGAATATTACAATGCTCTTCTCCAAACTGATAAACCTTTGCACTATCTCTATATGTATCACTGATTCCTAGACAAGATTGGCTCAATACTTAACCAATTTTATGCTCTCAAGGATCCCTATTTCCTTGGATAATTAGCCCTTATTAATTCGGGAAATTGCCAATCCATACTGTGCAATCCATTAGGTGTTTTCCTCTGACTACATGCACCACCTGTACAATTTGGATGATTATACAATTGATAGTACATTGCCCTTGAACTCCAATATCAACTGGGTCTTTCTCAGAACTGACATGCATGAGTTATTTATGAGTGAATTATAAATTATCTAATTGATCACTGCATGTGTTTGAAATTCAAGTTCCACACTTTGACCTCTCACTAGTTTCTCCATCAATTAGAACTAGTTAAACTGATTTTAACTCGGATAAATTGAGTTAATTAATAACAATTCAACATAAACTCAACTAGGGCTCCTATTTTGTAGGATACACAATACATGACTCAAGTTAGACCCTCAACTCGAATTAACTGAACCAACTAAGTCATCCTAGATTAGTTAACTCATACAAGTTGTCTTTAATGTGGAATTACACTTTTATTCTAATTTAATTCAAGGGAAAATTAAATTAGAATCCTTTCTTGGTGCCATTTTCAAAACTCCCTCTTAGAAAGAATGGGATTATATGATACCCCAATCCTGCCTCTATGGAACTCAAAATTTCCTCTTGATAGAGCCTTCGTCAAGATGTTTGCATCATGTTCCTATGTAGGAATGTACTCTAGCATCATGATCTGCGTTTGCACACAAAATCTGAGATGGTGATACGAGATGTCAATATGCTTGGATCTATCATGAAAAATTGGATTAAATGAGACTTTTATGGAGCTTTGGTTGTCACATTAAATCATCGTAGGATCAATTTGTTGACCAAAATACCCAACAAGGATCTTCCTCATCTAGTTTTCCTCGCAAGCTGCTTGACAAGCAGCCATGTACTTTGCTTCTACTGAACTGAGTGTAACTAATCTTTGCTTCTTGTTGTACCAGGAAACTGTTGCTAACCCAATACTTAATATGCCCTTCTAATGTGATCTTCCTATTGGATGGACTCCCTGCCCAATCTGCATCTGTGAGGCCTTGAAGATTCACTCCCTCTGTCTGTTTTTACTAAAGACCAAACTGAGTGGTGTCTATGAGGTATCTCAACACATGTTCGGTTGCCTTCAAATAAAGCTTAGTTGGCTTAACCATTGCTTCACTAAGTTGATTAATCGCATAACACATGTCTGGTCATGTGTTCACTAAGTACATGAGTGAAGCCACAAGCTGCCTGTAAATGGCATCTTATACCACTTCACTTGAAGTAGCATCTCCCTTCCTCCAATTCCCTGTTAGAGGATTCTCAATGGGTTTCTTTCTCTCCATGTTAAACTTCTTCAATATCTCATTGGCATACTTTCCCTTTGATATAAACAGTTCCCCGTCTCTTTTCCAAATTTCCAAACCAAGGAAATAATAAGAGAGCCCCATGTCTTTCGTCTAAAATTGTCTTGCCAAGTCCTCTTTGCAAGAATTTATCAACTTATCATCACCTACTAGAATAAAATCATCGACATATAATACTATAATCAATAATTTAACTTCAACCACAATATGGTAAAGGTTCGAACTTTTGGTGAATCCCAACCCGGTGAAATAGTTGTCAATCTTGGTGTTCCAAGCACGGGTTGCTTGTTTCATTCCATATAGTGCTTAGTTGAGTCTGCACACATGTGAATCTCTGTCGAAGCTCTCAAATCCTTCTAGTTTCTCTTTGTACACCTCTTCCTCAATCACTTCATTGAGGAAGGTTGTCTTTACACCCATTTGATGTACTTTCCATCCCATATGCGTTGAAAGTGAAAAAATAGATCTGATGGAGGAGTACCCTTGGACACAAATATGGCCTTGTGTTTCTCCACACTCCCATATGTTGAAAGCAAACCTTGTAGATCCACCTGGATCCTACAACTTATTTGTCCTCCGGTCTTGGGAAACCTTCCCATGCACTTTTTCTGATAATGGATTTATAATCCTATACCGTGGCATCAACCCATATTGGTTGCTCCACTACTTCCTTGAATGAGGATGGTTCGGTCTCTATACTCTCGCTCATAAGAGCCATGTAGCCAGTGTACCGATACGAGGACCTTCTCTACCTGCGTTGTGATGTTGGTGATTCCACATTCTCACTAGGATCATGCATCAACCTATCATCTTCTCTGTTGTGCTTCTTTCCGTCTATGGATGTCTCTGCACAAGTGGGTGCTTCTACTCTCTGCTCCTTTTTGGTTGCACCACATCTTGAGGTTCTTCTCTTGGAGCTAAGAGCTCTTCATCTGCATGCATCTGGAGCTCCCTCTCAAGGGAAATTCACATGGCATTTCCTTCATCGAATTTCACATCTCTATGTACTACTTTTATCCTGTGACATGATAGGTACACCCGATAGTTGTGAGGTGTATAAGTGTACCCCACAAATATGCCCAACTCAATCGTTGGTTCTAGATTTTCCCGTACATCCCTGGTAACATGACAGTAAACTGATGAACCAAAAATTCTAAAGTGCACCACATCTTGCTTCTTATCGGAAAAACTTCTTCTAGTGTACACATCCCAAGAATCCAATGAGGATTTTTGTTCTGCACATGCACAATTGTGTTGCATGCTTCCGCCCACAAGTGCAAAGGTAGTGTAACAATCCTGGTGAAAATTCCATGTAATAAAAGTTAATAAAGGAAAAATAATAACTAAGGTCATGGGACACATATTCAAGTTGAATGTTGGGCAAAAACATCCTAATGTAGGTGTTCATATCGTTTATTATGGCTATGGAAACTGGCAAAGGCAATGCTTAAGGCTTTGGAAGGGCAAAGCCGCATTTATTGGCATTTATTTATGAAAATAATGGAAAATAGGAGAAAAGGGAGGTGAAAGGTCACAGGTTACATGTGAGGAGGAAAATGAAGGAAAATAATGGAAAATTGAAGAAAATAGAGGCCTCGTTAATAAAAAGGATTCTGACGATCAGTTGGTAACCTTTTTTCAGTTCATTTTTAGAGCTCTAATTCTATTCTATCTCTCATACTCTTGGACACTTAGATTTTTCATGGAGCACTCTGGGAGACTATGGCATACTTGGAGTTTTGAGGCAAGAAGGCAAAGGAAGAGCAAGAAATCACAAGAGGACATTGGGATCAGCAACTAAAACGGATTTTGTTTGCATGTAACGAGCTGCATGTATGTTTTCCTCACTAGTTTTGGCATGCATGGCATATGCATGTTCTTTCTTGGTTGTGATTTTTTATTAGCATGGAGGATTTCCTAGGTTGACAGTGGATTTTCCTAGCTTTTCCATTTCCGAGATAGCCATGGTGTTGTGGTTTCATTGCTTCTTCTTCTTCTTCTTCTTCTTTTTTTCTTCTTCTTCTCTGGTTGGTTCTCATATTCCTTTAGTTGTGGGTTGAGTTACTAGTTCTTGTAGCCTTGGTTGGAAAAATGTTCTAGAGCCCTGTAACATCTTGGGTTTA
The DNA here is from genome assembly GCA_034641835.2 of Pinus albicaulis. Taxonomy (NCBI): domain Eukaryota; kingdom Viridiplantae; phylum Streptophyta; class Pinopsida; order Pinales; family Pinaceae; genus Pinus; species Pinus albicaulis. The sequence continues at coordinate 391,347,495 of CM076584.1, read as the reverse complement.
GTTTGTTAGGGTTGTAGGTTTTTGTCATCAAATATATTTTCCATGTCCTTTAATTTTCATTTTTTGAATAAATTGAGCCTATAACCACTGCTGTTGTCATAGCCTCAAAGGTCACTCCCTGACATCGTCTAATTTCTGCCATAAAGGGTTCACCCAAAGCATGAAACAATGTCAAGTATATGGGAGTCACGATCGCACATGTTTTGTATAATCAAGTTGAAAGGGGTTATATGTTAGTCGTTTGCCGATCAAAATCATCCAAATTGAGTTTATTCCAGTCATAGTTCCAACGGTCATGAGTTATGGTCATTAAAAATATCCTACATCTTTATCCCCTATTCTTATCTACTCTTGCTTCCCTATTACCTGTAGAAATTTGAATACCAACCCCGTTTTTCAGTTTCTCCTTATTTCTCCCATATATTTAAATGCCCATTCCCATAGCCATACATTCAACAAGCTGGAAAAAATAAATATTTTCTGAAAACACTAATTCTGGAAATTTCACAACGCTGAAATGCAAAAATAAAAACTCAGAAAAATAAATCAGCCACACACAGAATTTTGACACGCTGATTTTTGGTCAATGTGACCCTGGAAAAACCCCCTACAACTCTTAGGGAAAACCAGTTCAAAAGCTCTCTTTTATTTCTGATAAATAGCTTTTATAGAGAAATGGAAAGTACAGAAAATTTCAGCAACCATTATTTTACTTATCTCGAAAATCATGCACTCTCCACCTCTATTTTCGTGCCAAATGCAAACAGAAAAATAACAGCATAAAGTATAGCCTTAAATGTTGTACGGACAACACCAAAAAAAGTTTCATAACAGCTGTACGACCTCCCTCGAAAACTGTGCCACTTGTTGCCTCAATTTTCGTGTTGTACAGTTGTTGTACATACCTCATTTTCCGTGTTGTTAGCTGCTGTACGGATTCCAAAAAATACAATCCTCTTTCACTGCTATATGGACCTCGATTTTCGTGCCTCCTTGCTGTTGTATGGTCCTCGAAAAACGTGCTGCAATAAATAATGTTTTTCCTTCCTCGAAATTTGTGCCACTTACCTTGAACTTTGTGCTGCTACTTGCTGTACGGATTTGCTGAATCTAGCTACCTCGGTGTGTGTGCCAAGGTATTGTTCTTTCTCCTCCTTCTCTACTAAGAAATATTTCTCTTGCTTTCTCTACTCCTCTCTCAATCTGCTCATGAAAGAATGAATGAACTTTTCCTCCTTTAACCTAACCCTAAGTGACTTTTTGGGAATCCCTAAATCTAATGGTTGAGATAGCTTTAGATCTAGGGCTGAGATTAAATGCTCATTTAAATCTCACTTTCTATTTTTTTAATTCACCCCACTTTAATAAAGACCCACTTAGTCATTTATTTCCAAAGTCACTTTTTCACTTTCTAATTTCAGATTGACTTTATTAAAGTCACTTTAAAATTAGACTTTGATAACTTTATCACTTAAAATCACTTTTAAATTAGATTTGACTTTGTAACTTTATAAAGTCACTTTAGGAGAAAAATTAAATTCTTTTGGACACTTTTCGCTAGGCCAAAGATCAAAGCCTTAGGGAACCACCTGTCCTTCGATAACCAAATTTCAACACTCCCTCTTACCGAGGAAGGTGTTCCTCACCACACCCATATTATCTCTGAAGTATACATGCTTGCCTCATGGTAAGGCTTTGGTAAGAATATCTGCAACTTTCTCATCAGTGGGAATATACTCAAGCTTCACAGCTCCCTTCTTAACATAGTCTTTGATGAAATGATATTTGATGCCGATATGATTTGACTTGTCATGATTCTCCGTGAGTTTAATGTAACTTTGATTATCACAGTATATCACTGAAGGTCTCAACAGCTGACCAAATAAGCCAAACAACATCTTGCAAAGCCATATGGCCACACAACTAGCTAGACTGGCTGCCATGTACTCTGCTTCTGCTGAACTCAATGCTACTGACTACTGCTTCCGGCTGAACCATGACACCACTGCCGAACCCAACCCAAAACAACACCTTGAAGTGCTCTTCCTATCAGAAGCACAACTTGCCTAATCAGAATCAGTGTAACCTGCCATTCTCACTCCACCCCCCTGCCTATAATCCAGACCATAATCCACTGTGCCCTGCAAGTACTGCAAAATGTGTTTTGCAGCAACCCAATGCACCCTCCTGGGCTCACACATGAACTGGCTCATCGTGTTGACTGAAAAACATATATCTGGTCTGGTGTTGACCAAATACATCAAGGAACCAATCAGTTGTCTATACAATGTGGGATCCACCAACTCAGAATCTGAAATGTGAAGCTTCTTCCAGTTGGTGATCATCAGTGTCGACATGGGTCTACAAGCATTCGTGTGGAATATACCAAGGATGTCCACAATATACTTCCCCTGCCCCAGGAAGAAATGCCCCTCCTCCTACCACACCTATAAACCCAAAAAGTAATGCATCAAGCCGATGTCCTTCATCTCAAACTCTGACGCAAAATCTCTCTTGCAGTGCTCTATGAGTCTCTCTGCACCCGTAATGACCAAGTCATCCACATACAACACCATAATGAGAGGCTCCTCACCTATCACAATAAAGTAAAGGTTCAAATCTGCATTACTCTTTGTGAAACCCATCTCCTGCAAGTATGTATCTATCCTGGAGTACCAAGCTCTGGGAGCTTGCTTCAGGCCATAAAGGGCCTTCTTCAGCCTCCACACATGGGAATCCTTCCCATGCACCTCAAAGCCCTGTGGCTGCTCAATGTAAACCTACTGTATGAAGCCATTGAGAAATGCGATCTTCACATCCATTTGGTGGATCTTCCAACCCATCTGTGATGCTATCGATATGATGGAGCGAATCGAAGTATATCGAGCCACGTGAGAGAAGGTCTCCTCATAATCAAATCCCTCTACCTGGGAGAACCCTCTAGCCACAAACCTTGCCTTGAATTTCTCAATGCTACCATCTGCAATATGATTTACCTTGTAAAGCCATCTGGAAGTAACCATGAATTTTCCCTCAGGCCTCGGCACCACCTCCCAAACATCATTCTTCATGATAGAAGAATACTCCTCCTTCATGGCCTCTCTCCAGACCTGCTGGCTAGCTGCCTCCTCATAGCTAGAAGGCTCAGAGTCAATGACGTTGGCAACCATTTCCATATAGCTACAGAACCTATCAGGTGGTCTGCTCTCTCTGACCGGCCTCTTAGGCCCAGCAACAGATGTGGCCTCTCTCAAGGTATCCTGAAGCCACTTGAGCTTCCTCTTCCCTGGGCACACTTCTCCCACCAGAGAATGAAACTCCTCCTCTTCATCATCGGGAGCCTGAACTCCTGACTGTCTGTCTGTTGTCCTCCTACCTGAACCTAAACCTGTAGATGCTGAAGTACTGTGTGAACTTTCCATCAGTGGACTCCCTAGTGAACTGCTCTGCGGACTGCTCTGCATGTTTCCCGAAGCACCACCCCTCTGACTCTGTGAGCCACTACTCACTGATTGACTTGACACCGTAATCGATGTACCTCCAGATCCTCTTGATCCCTACGATTGACTCAGCTTCTCTTGAGGGTCTGGCTGATCCGGATACTCTAACTCCCGTGACCTCCTGAAGGCCCTGTCCTCCTCGAACTTCACATCCCGCCTGACAACAACTCTCCTCTATGCAGTAATATAAATCCGAAAGGCCTTCGAGGTCTCATTGTAGCTCACAAAGATACCTTTCTCTGCGGTGGGCTCTAGATTGGTCCTCTTCTCCTTGGGTACGTAGGAGTATGCAATACACCCAAATATACGAAGATGACAAATATCAAGCTTCTTCCCAGAAAAAGCCTCCTCCGGAGTCACATGCCCCAAGGCACGATGCAGACTCCTGTTCTGCAAATATACATCAGTGTTGCAGGCCTCTTCCCACAAAAACAATGGTAACCCCTGATCATGTAGCATGGCTTTGGCAGCCCCTTCGATGGATCTGTTCTTCCTCTCCGCAACCTCGTTCTGCCGGGGGTTGTAAGGAACTGTGAACTCCCTCCTAATGCCTGTCTCCGCACAATAGGAAAAAAACTCTCCAAGGTTGTACTCACCACCATTGTCCGATCTCAGGGACTTGATCTTCCGACCTGTCTGAGTCTCCACAAGAGCTCTGAACTCCTGAAACTGCTTGAAGACCTCACTCTTGGTCTTCAAGAAACAAATCCAGGTCCTCCTGGAGTGATCATTAATGAATAAAACATAATACTCATATCCACTCAAGGAAACATGAGACATCCAACCGCTCACATCGGAATGAATCAAATCGAGTATCCCAGTCGATCTGCTGTCACTGTTGGGAAAAGGGGATTTGGAAAACTTTCCCATCGCACATCTTCTACATGTATCAAAGTGATCAGTACTAAAATCTGGCACACCTGTAGTGATCTCCCGCAATGTCCTCAAGACTCCATGATACATGTTCCCCATCCTGCGGTGCCAAATCTCACACAGCTCTGAATTGATAGCTCTGCTGTTGGTACTACTACTCAATGCCAAAGGGGGCTAAAATGCAAACTTGTACACCTTTGCATGGCGTACACCAATCACTCTAGCTGAATCAGCTAGAGCACCCCTGGGATATATCAGCACCTGTCCTCTCTTGAACAATATCTCATACCCTCTGTCCTCCAATGCTGAGACAGATATGAGGTTCTTCCTCATCCCTGGCACATATAGAAAATCTAACACCTTCAAGGGAGGTTTGGGTTTCCTATCGAATGTCAATGTCCCCACACCGACTGATCTAACAATGATGTCATCTCCGAGTACTACCTCTATATCAGTGCCACTCTCTGAAAGCTCTGAGAAGTACTCACAGACTCCTGTCATATGACGTGAAGCCCCACTGTCAACATACTAGATACTTGAAGATGCTCCGCTAGTGGAGGGAAATGCACACTCCCTCTCAACCTCTATGGTAGGTGATCCTACACTAGTGGACTCACAAGAAATGAACCCAAAATCCTGGTCAAAGCTATCCTTAAAGTCCTCTATCGTTGTTGATGCTACCATGCTCTGGTTCTTCCCCTTCTTCTTCTTCTTCTCCGGACACACAACTGCATAGTGTCCCATCTTCTGACAATTCCAAAACTTCACCTTGGAATAGTCCTGCTGCATGTTCCCCTATTTACCTTTACCTTTGCCTTTTCCCCCACCAACACTTGTGGAAGCTTGCTTCTTTCCCTTGCCTTTCTTGCCTCCCGCCAACAATGCTACATCCTCATCCTGATCAACTGATTTTGTTGCCCCAAGCTGGCTCTTTTTGATTTCTGTCTGTATGCAATCATCCTAGAACCTCTCCTAAGAGGGAAGGGTCTCACGTGCACAAACCCCATCAGCAAATTTCAGCCATGAACTAGGAAGGCCATTCACTACAATCCGCACCAACTCAGTGGGTGGAATGAACTCTCCAACTACTACTAATGCATCTCTCACATTATTACAATTGAACTATCAGTTTTACCCATCTTAATGGCCTTCAGCTTCTCCCTTAGGACCATTTTCCTGTTCTCATTGGTACTCTGGTAGAGATTGGTCAATGTTGTCCACATCTCATGAGCATATCTCTTTCCTCTCACATGAGGAATGCAATGATCTTTGATTCCATCAAGAATAAGTCTCTTACCCTTGTTATTCTTATTATTAAAGGCTGTCAACTTAACAGCATCAGTAGGCACATTAACAGGGTTCTTTGCGGTATGCACCATGATATCCCAGACTTCTGCCTCCTCAAAGATGCTCTGCATTCTCTCCTTCCATACATTGTAGTTACTATGCTCATCCAACATATCCTCCACCCTTAACCCCAAAGACATGTTTGCTATCCTAATAAGCTGAAATAACATTGTTGTAGTAAAGGTAATGATTTCTGTGTGAAAAATCAGCTTGCTGTAATTTTTCTTCTTGTTGTCCCAAACTGCACTTTTCAGCAAAATAGCTCTGATACCATGTATAAATTTGAATACCAACCACAGTTTTCAGTTTCTCCTTATTTCTCCCATATAGTTAAATGCCCATTCCCATAGCCATACATTCAACAAGCTGGAAAAAATAAATATTTTCTGAAAACACTAATTCTAGAAATTTCACAATGTTGAAATGCAGAAATGCCACTTACCTTGAACTTCGTGTTGCTGCTTGTTGTACGGATTTGCTAAATCTAGTTGCCTCGATATGCATGCCAAGATACTGTTCTTTCTCCTCCTTCTCTGCTAAGAAATATTTCCCTTGATTTCTCTTCTCCTCTCTCAATCTGCTCATGAAAGAATGAATGACCTTTTCCCTCATTTTTCTCCTTTAAACTAACCCTAAGTGACTTTTGGGGAATCCCTAAATCTAATGGTTGAAATAGCTTTAGATCTAGGGTTGAGATTAAATGCTCATTTAAATCTCACTTTCTATTTTTTTAATTCACTCCACTTTAATAAAGACCCACTTAGTCATTTATTTCCAAAGTCACTTTTCACTTTCTAATTTCACATTGACTTTATTAAAGTCACTTTAAAATCGGACTTTAGTAACTTTATCACTTAAAGTCACTTTTAAACTAGATTTGACTTTATAACTTTATAAAGTCACTTTAGGAGAAAAAATAAATTCTTTTGGACACTTTTCGCTAGGCCAAAGACCAAAGCCTTAGGGAACTACCTATCCTCCGGTAACCAAATTTCAGCATTACCTACCCTATTTCCCCATTTTCCTTTCATTCATATTCCTTCATAAATAACTTATATCCTATACCCTTCCCCACATACCATTCACATATCATTCATATTACACTTATTTTACCTCGCCCCCTTCATTCTAAACCCATTCCCCCATAATAAACAACTCCCATACCTAAGAGATATCGTACCCCTAAAACTTTAATCATTCCCCATACTCTTATACTCGTGCTACATCAACTGGAGCACTCTAAGTAATCAATTCAAATCATTGCGCTATAGGACAGGGGTAATTCAAATTGTTGTCGCCTTAATCTCATGCATTGTACATTCATGTTATTTTTGCGTTAATCTACCATTAATTAAAAAGACCACATATCAATTCCCAGCTAACATTTGGTAAGAAACAAGGTCGCCCTCGCTGTGGAAAATTTGTTGCGCACTGGTGCTACTCAGACTGTTCGTTGCACAGTGTTGCACAACCACTGTGCAGCGATCCTCTAGCACCCTGCAAACCATCAATACAGATCATAATTTTTCCTTCACCTAAGTTTGAGGTAACAACATTACTTGAAGAAGAAAATTCAGGTCCTTTGAGTGTTCTAGGGATTTTGTACAATGCAAATATAAGCACGAGTAATTATGTGTTTCCAAATATGTTTCCTACTGGAAGTACACCTCCACTTTCTCCTCGAAGTGTTTCTGGTTCCCCACTGTTAGTCATGAGACAATATGGAGTTGATCCAAGTTCTCTAGGATCTCCACTAAAATGGGTCGATGCATCAGCAAAAGAAGTCATCCCACAGTTCTACTTTCATAATGGACCTCCCCTTCCAAGAGAAATTGTTGAGAAATACTTATCAAGAATAATTCATCAACTCTTTTTTGGTCACATGGATGGGTTGCGTGTGGAATAATTTAAACTACTTGTTAGTCATCAATAATTTTCACTTGTTTAGATGAGTAAATTCTTTGTCCAGGTTTTCTAGAAACAAGATTCGAGGAATCTTGTTTTTTCTAGAAATAGCCTCAAACAGAAATTTTCACCTATCCCTCCTCTCTTGACTGCAGTGGTAAATCTACCATCCTATAAAGATCCCATCCTAGACCAATGTCCTTTTCTCTATCTATGATTGCTACTTTTGTCTATAGCACTCTACCTCTGATACCTAAGCCCTCTTATTTCACAATTTGTCTGGCCAAGTTAAACCAAGTTTTCTCTCCTACTCACCAACTGCCTCAACCACTGTTGGTGTCAACGGTCTATCTAGAAAGCCCTTCAAAGTAAAATAAAGATGTCTAGGTTTATAGGTGATGGTACATAAGCAGAGTTTCTAAACCTTGTGTCTTATTCAAAACTTTGATTTAAACCATCAGTCAAAAGCCCTTTTCTAAGACCTTGCAAATAAGTAAATTAGGTTTCCCTAGCTCATGCGCCATCATAATTCCCATGCACTATCATTTCATAGAAAATAAAAGGTGAATTCAAGAAAACACAGAGCTGAGGTTTTTCATATTCTTAAGAGCACTTAAGCAACTTCCAAAGGCGCCCTCCTGGTCCAACAGTAAAATCTGCCAAGAATAGGCTATCATGTCCAATGCATCTCTGTAGGGATTCCTTGAAGTTTAGTCTAAAGCAAAGAAAAGACAAAGAAATACACCCAAGAAGCTTCAAAAGGTCATTTACAGTGGATAAAAGGCACAAGAAGCTGAAGGCTACAAGAAAGGTCTTGATATCATAACAGGAAGTAAAATACTGCTCATATAAAGGTCTGTGCAAAATCTCATTAATGTCAGTGACGTATGAGCAACCTGGTTCATCTCAGCAAAGATAATCATTAAAAAGGGATGTTGGCCTCAAAACATGAGAATGGTAGAGGGACAGTTGCCCTTTGCCACAATCCTGCAAAAGGACAAAATTTATCAGATGTGCCACAAGTTGAAGAAAAAAGGAACACTAAGACCACTATCAGGAAAAAAAATCACACTAAAGAAGAAAGCAGTAAGTGCACTTTGGCTGAAAATACAAATATGTGACTAGTTGAAAAAAACAGTGGAGAGATAGCTGGGCTACAAAAGCACAAAGACTCCTCAAATAAATTAGTGGGAACTTTGTTGAAGCAGGAGTAATCAATTTAGAAAGATGATTTTCTTCGAAGACTTAGAAGACAATTTTTTTATCTAACTGAATATCCCCAAAAAAAACTCAAACATTGGGATGATGAGAAAATCTACATGATAAGTAGAAATAAGAACCTCATTCATCAAACAACAGGGATTGTCAAAAGCAGAGATCCTAACTGTCTTCAAGGGTAAGATCAAAGGGCATAAATTCCATTGGATCAAAGGATCAATTCTAAAAATTCTTAAAGGGTCAAAAGGAAATGATTTCAAGGCACTGCAGACCTTTTTTTTTACTGACAAACCAGAGCCTCTTTTTTCAAACTTTGTTTTCTCACAAATCAGCAATCACAGTCACAGGTATGTTTCGAAGGTAGGAGGCAAGTTCAATTTTATATCACTCTGCATATATTCTCAAAAACACTATTATCAAAGGTCTGGTCAACTGCCCAAATTGCGAAGAAATAAGTGGTTAAAGAACAGTGAAAGGACAAATAGAGGCATTAAAAGATAGTGGTTAAAAGACTGAAAAGATAGTCAAATAGAGGAAAATAAAAAGTGCAATTGAGACTTTAGGAAAAGGGGTTTTAGAGTTTAATTCTTTCAAAAAGGTGGTATAAAAAGCTTCAATAGCCTTTTTTCCCCCTCATTCCAACTTTGGCAAAGCAAAGTGCAAATTTTTCGGATTCAGAAGGCATCCTCGGGTATTTTTTCATAGACGTTGCGCGCCTGCAGTCTGCTCCTGTGCTCTTTTCTTAAGGACATTACGCGCCTGTAGGTGGGTGTTGCGCCTTTCTGATTTCGCCCGATGTGCAAAACCTGCCGCTACTGTGAGCGCCCAACTTCGGGTGCAGAGGTCGCCCGGGCCATAGGCGTTGCGCGCCTGCCACTACTGCCTTCGCCCGAATCCATGTGCAGAGGTCGCCAGGGCCATGGGCGCTGCGCGCTTCCCACTGCCCCCGATGCCCGACTTCTGCGTGCAGAGGTCGCCCGGGCCATAGACGTTGTGCGCCTACTGAAAAAGCGCAAAATTGCCCAGAAATCTGTAAAAACACCCAAATTTGCCAAATAATGCTCAGATATTGCATTTTTCACTTTTTAAGAGGTATTCTTCATAAATCATCACGTCTTCATAAATTTTGTTAATGATAAGGGTGCCCAGTAAACTCTAAATTTGTGTCAAACAAAGTCTGAAGAAAGATTGAAAGGAAAGCTCAACTTACTTTTGCTAAGTCTCTGAAAAACTTGTTTAAAAGCCTCAGTTCCTCATTCACCATTTCTCCTCATCTTTTCATAAGCCAAAATCCTTTTTGTTTAAAGAATTGGAAGAAGGGGTAAAGTAAGCACCATGTCTGAAGAGGAGAGTGCAGACCTAAACAATGAGACTAAGAGACCAAGAAGACAATATAAGAAAGGAGGGAAGCCAAACAGGTTTGAACCTATAAACACCAAAGATTTGATAGCCTCCCCTTCTGTATTTTCTTGTTTCCAAGAATTAGGGTGTTTTGAGTTCTACAACAAGGTACAAGAGATAAAAATCCATCCTCAGTTGACCGAGTTATTTGCCCTAAGGTTTCACAGGCATACAGTTCATCTAGCAGGGGTAAGGTTTGAGTTGACCCTTAATGCTATCTCTAAAGCCACTGGGATGCCTTGCATAGGAGAAAGGTGGTTTAAGCAGAAACATCTTGACTTGATCCATTATCATCCATTTTTAAAACCTAGTTGTCAAGCTTAGTGTAAAGCCATTTTTCCTTTTTCACATCTACTGGACAGGTATGCTCTCCTCATGAATATTGTCATGAAATACTTTACCTATGAGGGTAGGTTCTCTAGAATCTACTCCTATCATATTAGAATCCTCATGCAGTTCACCAGGACCAAGCTACTGAACATGCCTTATTTCCTCTTCAAAATCATTGAAAAAATGTCCACCGTCATGAAAAAGAGGCCTCCAACCCAGCAAATGACAAGCCTATTTCATCACTCTCTTATCAAAGTTATTGTCTCTCACCAATTGGAGCAACAAGGCATTTCTTGGGAGTTATTTATTACCCATGATGATTTCACCACTTCATCCTCCATCTTGTTGCCAAATGTGCCATAAGATTCTGGAAATCCTCCTCATACTCCTTCATCGCCCTCCACTGACCATGTTTCACCTTCCTCACATGAATCACTTTCCCAAACAAACCTTCTTCAAACACCTTCCCCTGAGAAAAGTGACCTTGAAGAAAGTAGATATGATCCTGAGGATAGCAATGCTAGCCATGAAGAAAGCAATGTTGGCCCTGAAGAAAGCAGTAGTGGCCCTGAAGATAGCAATGTTGGCCCTGAAGAAAGCAGTAGTGGCCCTGAAGAAAGCAATGCTGGCCTGGAAGAAAGCAGGAGTGGCCCTGAGGAAAGCAGTGGTGGCCATGAAGAAAGCAGTAGTGATCCTGAAGAAAGCAGTGGTGATTATGAAGAAATTAGAAATGATCATGAGGAAGGCAGTAAAGGGGACAATGATGAAGATAAGGGAAAAAATGAAGAAGAAGAAGGAAATGGAGATAAAGATGTTGGCCAAGAGGAAAACAGTGAAAACAACAGCAAAGGTGAAAATGTAAACCTAGAAGAAAACAGAGTTACAAGTAGTAACACCAATGATGAGAAAAGAGGTCAAAATGCATAATCTCATGGTGAACAAAAGGACACTGAAAGCCCTACAACAGACAGTGGAAAAGAAGAGGAAAGCAATCATAACAATGACAAGATTGATGAAGATAGCCCAGAAACAGATTTCAAAGTTGTTTTCAATAAACAAGGAGATGATGGCCAAGATCCAAAGAATGATGACAGTAAAAACAACAGTGAAAAAGGTGAAGAGATGGATAGTCCTAAAGGTGAAAATGTGTCAAACCTAGGTGCCTCGGACAATGCAGAAACAGAGTATGGCAGTTTTGAAAATCCTCCTAGTGATGAGAGTATGAAATATGTTGAAATTAATGATCAAAGGGATTGCCAACAACAAAGTAGCAAGGAGATACATACAGAAAACCTTATTGAAGAAAAGGACAACCCTAGGGCTGTAAATGATCAAATTGTGCAAGCCCAGTTTGTGACACCTCTCACCATCCGTTATCAGAGAGGTAGGAGGCATGTGTTTACTGCCTCCAAAAGGCAAGGGGCCATGCACTCCTCCTCAAAACTAGTAAAAGACAAAATCACCCAAACAGTGAAGGACAAGGTCACTCAAACAGGAGAAATCAAAGTCACCAAATCATTGAGGAGCAAGGGTAAACTGCCAAAGAAAAACAAGGGTAAGAAGCCCATGAAGGACAAAGGCAAGAAGACAATGGAAGAAAAGGAAAGCAATCATGAGGAAGAGAGGGAATTTGAACTCATTCACATAGATAGCGATGAGGAAAATGAAAGAAGGATAGTTAATTCTCTCTTACAGGATTGGAATGCACAAATCAGAGACTTGGAGGTTGAGCTAGAAAGATCAAAAGATCTTATTCATTTCCTACATGTGCAAAAAAATCAAATGAGTGGCCAGCTGGCCATTTATGAAGCTCGGGTGCTCAAATACAAGAGAGAGGCTCATAAATCACAAGTACAGCTAGAGGAGTACATGGGCACCTATGAAGAAGAAAATGAAGAAGAGGGGCAAGCTAGGAAAAGGCCTAAGACTATGGGTCTTAGAAAAGCATTGGAAAAACAGAGAGAGGAAGAATCAGCCCAAGAACAGCAATTTCCTCTCACTGAGCTCCTCACCTTGGAAATTGAGTATGACAAAGAATCATGGCTTGAAAGGGAAAATCTTCATTTGGAGGCTAAGTTAGAGAAGGCAAACAAAGATCTGGGCTTACAGAGAAAGATGACTGAGCATTATAAAAAGAGAAATAATTTTGCTAGGAAAAAGCTCAAAACTATCCAAAGGAGGCGCCTGGCGCCAAATGATGGAAAAGAACAACTTAGGCTTGGAATTTTGGCTCAAGCTTCACTACAGGTCTCTAGGGACCCTTGAAGGATTCACTCACCAATTTTGAGCAAAATTGGACACTTTTTGGTTTTTTACAAATTTTTAAGCCTAGGAGCGCAGCACCTTGGACGCTGCGCTTTTTCCCAAAGGATCTCCAGCAGGAAAAAAATTACATTTTTGGATTTCTTGGCACAAAAGGAGCATGCTCACAAAATTTCAGCTCATTTGGAGTTGTTTTGGTCCCTCAAAAGGGCCAAAAACACCCATTTTTTCACCTTTCTGCCACTTTTTAGCGCTCCTGGGATCCTTCACCTTTTCTAATTTTTGGGAAACTTACAGAGATCATATTGAGAAAGAAAAGGTATATTTGGAAAGTAGACATCCATAGATTTCCAACGGGCCATCACGGAGCCTTTTTCGACATCAGGAAGGCCTCCAAAACCTTGCTGCAAAAAGACCCTTTGGTGTTGCGCGCCTGGAAAATTTTCAAAATCAGAGACAGAGTGTTGCATTCCTGTGTGGTGACTGAGAAAATGTGCGTTAGGAAAGTTATATCTTGTATTTCAGAGCCTAAAAGTGAATATTTTTGCTATTTTGGTCCGAAGAAGATATTTTGAAGAGATATTTCGTGCCTTGGACCTTGTGAGGCCTCAAGGACAAATTAGGATATTTTGCTTTGGCCAATGGCCTTCTAGATGATCTAGTGAGATTTTCTCCTCTTTTCTTATATAAACCATGAGGATTCATTGTATTAAACTAGGAGAACTTGACATGTTAAGAGTAATACATAGTTTTATGAGCTTGGAGAAAATATTGGTTTTATGAAGTGGATGAATGGCTTGCTTGGCTTGATGGTGGAGGAACATTGTGTGCAGGATTCCATAGCTTGGTGAATGGTGATGTTTCCCTAATTTGTTTATGTCTTCTTGTTTCCATTAATATTTCATACTTCTTGTTTGTTTTATATCAGAAAAGTATAGGTTGAGATATGTTCATAGAAGCACCTCAAACCTCCTGTTCATTACAGCTTTGATGTTTTCTTCTTCTTGGTCATTATAAGGAATTCTTAACTGCTCCTTAGGTCCACCAAGAATTTGTTATTTGTTTCATTAATAGTCAGTATGCTAGCTATCAAATATGATTTAAGGTATTCCCTACTTATTTGAAGTTCTCAAGACCCTTATAGAAGCCTTTCTATGAAATATTGATTGATTAGGTTAAGTCAAAGAGGTCTCACTCGATTTTGCCCTTTGTCCATGCTTACCAACTTGTTTCAGAGCTCCAAATAGTTTTATATATGTTGTTTAGGAGTTCCCTCTTCATATATTAAATTATTTGTTTATCTTATATTTTTTCCCAACAGCTGAAGGTGAATTTCTAAAGTTAGGAGTTCTTATGCTTCTATGTCTCACCTAAATGTTTATCTTTCATGTTTATTAGTTTGAGTATTGTTCATAGAGATTAATGGTTTGCCCTACCTCATTAATATTTTCTTTCAAACTATATATGTTTAATACTTTTTCGTTTTTCACAAACTTAATGTTCATTTCACCTCATATCTCACCCAAAGGATCCATTGACCTTGCTAAATCGGCCCTGCAGTACACCTTGTCCATAATTTAGACATCCTTGACTTTATCTAACCCCATAGCCCTGTTGATTTAATGAACTCTCTTTCCATTTGTCCTACTTGATCAGTTTTACCTCAAAACCAAAATAAACCAAAATATACTTAACAACTAGCCTAAAATCAAACATACAAAGCGAACAAGTTCACATCCTTCACATAATAGAGAGAGCCCTCTCTGAGTCCAGGAAGGCTAGGTCCTAGGACTCCAAATATTGGTTTGATGTTACCCTATCATTTGGTTTACCAATCTGCCAAATTACGGGACACTAACACTACTGACGAAGGAAATCTACAAGCTACCTTCTTTCTTTTCTACCACTCTGTTCAAAAATATTGATGTGGATCAGGGGTTGTGACAAGGGACCAATTTTTTCGTTATTGGATTGATGAGAAAATGGTAACTATGGAATTGGAAACCCATATCTTCACTATTCTAAGGCATCCAGACAAGAACTATCTATCTCAGGATGATTTCAAGCCCATATTGAGAGAGCTTCTAGCTACACATCTAGGATTGGAATTCCTACATAGTACACAATAACTTCAAGAGAGATATGCGGATACTGTGATTTACAAAATATTTTACTACATAAATAGGTCTAGAAATGGCCATATTACACTGAGAGAAATAAAACGTGGAAATCTCATACCTGCGATGCGGCATGTAGATGAGGAGGAGAATATAAACAAAGTCTTTAAGAACTTTTATTATGAACAATTTTATGTGATATATTGTAATATGGGAGCTTGATACATACCATGATTTCTTGATTGATAAAGAAAACCTTTTAAGATATGGAAATCATTCTCTAACATACTGGATTGTTGAAGGGAAGATAGGGTATGAGGACTTTGTTTACTTTATGTTGTATGAGGAGGATAAGTCATCTGAACCAAGTCTTGCATATCAATTTAAGTGTGTGGACTTTGATGGTAATTATGTACTAACGCCAAATGAGATGTAGTTATTTTATGAGGAACAATTGGATCGCATGGAATGCATGGCACAAGAGTCAATCCTTTTTTAGGACATATTATGCCAAATGGTGAATATGATTGCCCCGAAAAAAGAATTGTTATTTACTCTACGGGATCTGAATAGATGCACGTTGTCAGTCAATGTTTTTAATATTATTCTTAATCTTAATAAATTTATGGCTTTTGAAACTTGAGATTCATTCCTTATCCATCAGGAACGGGAAGATCCTACTTCGACAGAGTGGGATCAGTTTGCACATAAAGAATATATAAAAATGTCCATGGAAGAATATGGTGAAGATGCTTCTAATGGCATTGCAGAAGAATGGGATGAACCTCTTGAGGCTCCCTTTTGAATGTGATCATTCTTTGTCAACATCATCATCTCGTTCAATTGTTCCTTCATTTTTTCAACCATACAAGATTTTTTCCTTCTTCTTTTCATTAAGTCCATCTACGAAATGGATGGAACTATGGATATTTGAAATGGTGGACCCACAGATCCTTGGTAAGGATGGTTATATTTTATTTCAATCGACTGAAACTTGAAAGGAATATCACAATCACCATCGTGGAGTTGTACACAAAGGTTGGTCCATTGGTAGATGTTTTTTCACTCTAAAATAATTAGATGAAGTAAAGGTTCTTGCAAGAGCTTGAAGAATGTAAAATTCAAGTGATGCAAATATCTCAGGATAACAAAGACTTTAATAAATATGTTAACCAATTGATTATGGATGCTGAAAAAAAAAATTTGAAGCCACTAAGGTAATTGAAAGAGAAAAGGTGTTCCGCAAATGGTCCCTCCCTGCAAGAAGACAAGTGAGGAATCTCTAGACCAGAAATCTACTGCTGAAGAGGAGATTGAGATTTACGAAACAAAAATTTTCAAAGTCTTGCAGGTTAGTGAAAAAATACAAATAGGCAGCTGGAGTACCTACATTTGGAAATGTACTTAGGCCATGGCCTAAACCACAGTCAAAACCATAATTAACTCATTCACCATTGGTCAAATAATATGACACCTCCCATAAGGACACTAAGTCATCTACCAGCAAGGGCTCAGCAAATAAGAGAAGAAGGAGGTGATGGTATAGGTTGATCATTTATGGAATGTTATTTTGTTGAAGTTTTCATTATTGTGCAGCAAGGGTATTTTCATGTTTTTGTTCTTCATTTGTCGATGAAAATCGTCCAAATTGAGTTTATTGTAGTCACAGTTCTGATGGTCATGAGGTATGGTAATTAAAAATATCCTACATCTTTATCCCCATATTCTTATCTACCCTTGCTTCCCTATTTCCTACCTTATTTCCCCATTTCCCTTTCATTCATATTCCTTCATAAATGACTTGTATCCTATACCCTTCCCGACATACCATTCACATATCATTCATGTTACATTTATTTTACCTCCCAACCCCCCCCCCCCCCAACTATTCATTCTAAACCCACTTCCTCATAATACACAACTCCCATACCTAAGAGATATCATACCCCTAAAAATTCAATCATTCCCCATACTTTTATACTCATGCTAAATCAAGTGGAGTGCTCTAAGTAATCAAAATTCAAATCATTGCACTACAGGACAGAGGTAATTCAAATTGTTATGTCAACTTAATCTCATGCATTGTACATTCATGTTAGTTCTGCGCTAATCTACCATCAATTCAGAAGACCACAAATCGATTACCAGCTAATAATTGGTAAGAAACAAGGTTGCCCTCATTGTGGAAAAATTGTTGCGCACCAGTGCTACCTAGACTTTTCGCTACACAGTGTTACGCAACGATCCTCCAGCACCCTGGAAAACATCAATACTGGTCATAATTTCTCCTTCACCTAAGTCTGAGGTAACAACATTACTTGAAGTCCTTTGAGTGTTCCAGGGAGTTATTATAATGAAAATGCAAGCTCAATTAATTCTGTGTTGCCCAATATGTTTCCTATTGGCAGTAAACCTCCACTTTCTCCTTGAAGTGTTTTTGGTTCCCCACAGTCATGAATGAGATGACATGGATTTGATCCAAGTTCTCTAGGATCTCCACTAAAATGGGCCAATGAACCAGCAAAATAAGTCATCCCACAGTTCTACTTTCATAATGGACCTCCCATTCCAAGATAAATGGCCGAGAAATGCTTATGAAGAATTAATCAGCTCTTTTTTGGTCACATAGATGAGTTATATGTGGAATAATTTAAACTACTGACGAAGGAAATCTGCAAGCTACCTTCTTTATTTTCTACCACTCTTTTCAAAAATATTGATGTGGATAATACAGGGGTTGTGACAAGGGACCAGTTTTTTCATTATTGGATTGATGATAAAATGGTAACTATGGACTTGGCAACCCAAATCTTTATAGTTCTAAAGTAGACAAACAAGAACTATCTCACTCAAGATGATTTCAAGCCCATATTGAGAGAGCTTCTGGTTACACATCTAGGATTGGAATTCCTACACAGTACACGATAATTTCAAGAGAGATATGCGGAGGCTGTGATTTACAGAATTTTTTACTACATAAATCGGTCTATAAATGGCCATATTACACTGAGAGAATTGGAACGTGGAAATATCATACCTACAATGCAGCATGTAGATGAGGAGGAGGATATAAACAAAGTCTTAAAGTACTTTTCTTATGAACATTTTTATGTGATATATTGTAAATTCTGGGAGCTTGATACATACCATGATTTCTTTATTGATAAAGAAAACCTTTTAAGATATGGAAATCATCCTCTAACATATCGGATTGTGGATTGTACATTTTATCAAGTCTTTAGAATGTTTACTAGTAATTTTGAAGGGAAGATGGGGTGTGAAGATTATGTTTACTTTATTATTTCTAAGGAGGATAAGTCATATGAACCGAGTCTTGAGTATTGGTTTAAGTGTGTGGACTTGGATGGTAATGGTGTACTCACGCCAAATGAGATGTAGTTCTTTTATGAGGAGCAATTGCATCGCATGGAATGCATGGCACAAGAGCCAATCCTTTTGTAGGACATAGTATGCCAAATGGTGGATATGATTGCCCATGAGAAAGAATGGTTAGTTACTCTACAGGATCTAAAGAGATGCAAGTTGTCAGGTAGTGTTTTAAATACTTTTTAATCTTAATAAAATTTTGTCATTTGAAACTCGAGATCCATTCCTTATCCATCAGGAACGGGAAGATCCTACTTTGATAGAGTGTGATCAGTTTGCACATAAAAAATATATCAGACTGTCCATGGAAGAAGATGGTGAACATGATTCTAATGGAAATGCATAAGTCTGGGATGAACCTCTTGAGGCTCACTTATAAATGTGAGAATTCTTTGTCAACAACATCAGACCATTCAACTATTTCTGCATTTTGTCGACCATACAGGATTTTTTCCTTATTCTTTTCATTATGTCTTTTTAAGAAATGGATGGAATTATGGATATTCGAAATGGTGGGCCCATAGATCCTTTGTAGGGATGTTTATCTTCTATTTCAATCTACTGAAACTTGGAAGGAATATCATAATCACCATCGTGGATTTGTACACAAAGTTTGGCCCATTGGTAGATGTTTTGTCACTCGGAAATAATCAGATGAAGTAAAGGTTCCTGGAAGCGCTTGAATAATTCCAAATGCAAGTGATGCAAATTTCTCAAGATAACAAAGATTTTAAGAAATATTCTAACCAATTGATTGTGGATGTTGAAAAGGAAATAATTTAAGCCACTAAGTAAATTGACAGAGCAAAAGTGTTCCTTAAATGGTCCCTCCCTGCAAGAAGACAAGTGAGGAATCTCTACACCAGAAATCTAGTGTTGAAGAGGAGATTGAGATTTATGAAACAAAAATTTTCAAAGGCGTGGAGGTTAGTGAAAAAATACAAATAGGCAGCTGGAGTACCTGCATCTGGAAATGTACCTAGGCCACGGCCTAAACCATAGTCAAAGCCACAACCAACTCAGTCACCATTGTTCAAAGAAGCTAACACCTCATGTAAGGACACTAAGGCATCTCCCAACAAGCCCTCAACAAATAATAGAAGAAGGAGGTGATGGTCTAGGTTGATCATTTCTTGAATGTTTATTTTGTTGAAGTTTTCATTGTTGCACAATAGGTGTATTTCATGTTTTTGTGGAGGTAGTATGGATATTTTTTCATTTTATAGGTTGCTGGTATGTAACAGAGCTTTGATGGAGTAGATGTAATCATCTTGTTTGATCTAAGGCGGGAAGAAAGGTGCAAAACACAATTTTGAATTTTTTGCTACACAAGTGTTGCGTAGCTACTATGCATTTGTTGCACACATGTGGAATGGATATTTTGAGACTTCCAATTGTCATAGAATGTATGGAAGGTTCCATTGCCTACTCAGATGTCTACTCAGTGCCCAGTCATTAACCAATTGTCCTCTAATGCATAGAAAAGTGAACTGACATGGAGATGTTGCGCAGCACAACTTAAAGTGTTGTTTCCATCTTCATCTTCAGTCTTCATTCTTCATTTTTAGTCTGAGGTTTTGATGTCAGGATAATATCTTTTGAAGATAGGATTGTCATCTAGATATGATAAAAGGATTAGATAATAAGCATTGTTGTTGCAGTTGTATTTTTAGTTTTATTTCAGTTTTAAAAGAGATGTTTCATGTTATGTTAGTTTCGATCCACTAAGTGGATACATTGAACCTTGCCCAAGATTTTATAATGGAAACTTTTATTTAAGCTAGACAGCATTGTGATGAAGAGGTTCGATTTCTGAGAGAAGGCTATTGTGTTGTGGGTTCGGAGCTTTAATTTTAAATGCTGTGTGTGTCTTTGAACTATATCAGAGATACTTGTGGTATCCTTTCTAGCTATTGTTATCTTCTCATGTGTTATACCATGCTTCTTTCACCTTTAAGTTGTTAAACAATTGTCCCTTTCAGAAGTTGTATATTAATGTTTTGAATACATCATTGTTTGACTATTAAATTTGTGATGGAATACACTAAATTTTAAGTGCTTCATCCTTACCTTCTTCCTGATATTTGATCTGATGTTATGTTGCAGAATGTTGAAATGGAAGCAATAAATCGCACCCAATGGGGGCTTTTGGTTTAATTTTCCCTTAATTAAATTAGAAGATAAATTGTAATTTCATCTCATGACAGCTTGTATTAGTTAACTACGTTAGAAATACCGAGTTATCTTAAGAAATTAAATTAGAAGATAAATTGTAATTTCATCTCATGACAGCTTGTATTAGTTAAATACGTCAAAAATACTGAGTTATCTTAGGAAATTCGGGTTGGGGGTCTAAAAGGAGGCATGTAGAATATTTTCCTATTTTTAGGGGTCCAATTATAGTTATTTGTGAGTTGTAATTAGTTAACTCAATTAATTGAGTTAAAATCAGTTTAACTAGTTCTAACTCATAGATGAGCTAGTGATAGTTCTAGTGAATTAAATCTGATTTAATTCACAAGTAGTGATCAATTAGTTAACTAATAATTTGCTATAAATAGTTGTTGTATGTCAGTTCTAAGGAAGGCCTAGTTGAGAGTGGGGTTAAAGGGAAGATAAGTATCTGCTGTATAGTTAAAAAATTGTACAGGTCCCGTATGAGGTCACCAACAAGCCTTAGATGAATTGTGCAATCAATTCCAAGGAATTTCCAAATTAATAGTGCCACGATTCCTCCAAGAATGTGTAAGCAAGGCTAGGCAAACAGGGGTTGAGAATTGGTTAAGTATTGGACCAATTTTTCCTATATCAGAGTGAGAGAGTCAGCAGAGTGCAAAGGTTTCTCAATGAGGGGAATAGCATTGTATTGTTTCATGGTCTTGACTTTATGCAATATATAGATAGCGGGTTTTTGAGCAGTTGCTTTCCCCAGATACATCTTGTGTTATGCGATCAATTGATTTCTTTCTCTTGCTTGTTTGTCAAGTTATTGTTAATCCTACCAAGTTCTATTGGAAGGTAGGAAAGCATGTGTTGAGATACCTCACAGGCACTATAGAGTATGGATTATGGTACAGAAGGACATAGGGAGTGAAGATTCAAGGCTTCACTGATGTAGATTGGGCAGGGAGTCCATTCGACAGTAAGATCACATCAGGGGGCATCTTCAGCATAGGATCAACAATATTTTTCTGGTACAGTAGGAAACAAAGACTAGTTGCACTCAATTCGGCAGAGGCAGAGTACATGGCATCCAGTCAGATAACATGTGATGCCATATGGATGAGGAAGATACTTGTTGGTTTTCTTGGTCGACAGATGGATCCGACGGCGATATATTGTGATAACCAAAGTTGCATAAAACTCTTATTTAATCCAGTTTTTCATGACAGGTCCATGCATATTGATATTTGATAACACCATCTTAGAGGTTGTGTGCAAAGGCGCATCATGTCATTAGAGTGCATTGTGAAAATTCAAATTTCACAAGGATCTGGGTAGTAGATAATCCCTTTCTTTTTGAGAGGGAGTGTTGAAATGGCACCCAATGTAAGCTTCTGATTTACTTTTCCCTTAATTAAATTGGAAGAAAAATTGTAGTTTCATCTCATGACAACTTGTATTAGTTAACTATGTCAGAAATATTGAGTTAACTTAGGAAATTCGAGTTGGGGTTCTAAGAGGAGGCATGTAGAATATTTTCCTATTTTTAGGGGGTCCAGTTATAGTTATTTATGACTTGTAACTAGTTAACTCAATTAATTGAGTTAAAATCAGTTTAACTAGTTCTAATTGAGAGATGAGCTAGTGATAGGTCTAAAGAATTAAATATGATTTAATTCACAAGTAGTGATCAATCAGTTAACTAATAATTTGCTATAAATATTTATTGTATGTGAGTTCTAAGGAAGGCCTAGTTGAGAGTGGGGTTAAAGGGAAGATAACTATCAGTTGTATAATTAGAAAATTGTATAGATCATGCATGAGGTCACCAACAAGCCTTAGATGAATTGCGCAATCAATGCCAAGGAATTTCGAAATTAATAGGGCCACAATTCCTCCAGGAATGTGGAAGAAAGGCTAAGCAGAGAATTGGTTAAGTATTGGACCGATTTTTCCTATATCAAAGTGAGACAGTTAGAAGAGTGTAGAGGTTTCTCGGGGAGAGGAATAACATTGTATTGTTTCGTGATCTTGACTTTATGAAATATACAGATAGTAGGGTTTTGAGCAGTTTCTTTCCCCAGATAAATCTTGTGTTTTGCAATCTATTGATTTCTTTCTCTTGTTTGTTTGTGATTATGTGATAGAATTTGGTTTCCGCAAATTTGTAGAAGTGATTCAGTGTTTTTTTCTTAGATATTCCTCAGCTCGTGGAAATCAATGCTCAACAACTTGATGCATGGAAGAAGAACGTAGCAAAGGCGAGAAGGATCTTGTTAGAAGGAGTTTGAGATCATATTGTCTTGAATCTCCATGGGAATTTGAATCCATTTTCGATGTGAAATGCCTTGACAGATCTATTTCAGGGTAATAGCGACCACATGAAGTTTGCGCTGAAAAACAAGCTCGGAAATATCAATATGGAGAAAGGTGATACGATCCAAAAATACTTGATAAAGTTCACTCAGTGTCGAGATGAGATTGGAAGTGTTGGGGTGACATTTTTCGAGGATTATTTGGTGAGACTAACACTTCTAGGCATTCTCAAGTGTTGGTAAAGATACCAGCACTCTGTGAATGGAAAGGAGCAGCTACCAAAGTGGGAGTGATTGTGGTCTGACTTGGTACAAGAATATTTTCAGAAGAGCACCAAATGTGGATCCTCATCAAAGAGTGATGATGAGGATAATTGTGCCTTGGCTAGAAAGGTAAAGAGAGGAAAAGGTAAGGCGTCCCATTCCAAATCAGAGTCCGGAAAGGCAAACAAGAAGCGAGACTTGTCAAAGGTGAAATGTTTTCACTATCATGAGCATGGACACTATGCCACAAATTGTCCAAAAAATAATACCAACAAGAAGGCCTCGGGAGGAGCAGCAGGTGAAGCATTGGATTTACAGTTTGAGTTGGACTTCACTTTAATCGCATGAATGGTGTCATCGGCGATGGTTTCCGTGCGGGACTTGGATAGTGGAGCTTCGCTCCATATGGCTAGAAAAAAATAATTCTTCAGTAGCTTAGAGGAGAAGGATCTCCAAATGCACATCAAGATGGGTGATGACGGGAGGTATACTGTTATCGTTTTTGGTACAATTACCTTTTAGAGAGAATCAAGTAAACCCCTCACATTAAAAGATGTCATGTATGTTCCTAGTTTAAATAAGAATTTGGTTTTTGTTGCTATGTTGGAAGATTGTGGTTATGATGTGATCTTTAGTGAAGGAAAGGCATTCCTTCGTCACAAAGCCACGAGAAAGATGAAAATTATTGGGGTTTGAGTAAAGAATATTTACAAACTGGATGTAGAAAAAAGTGTTGCATTGAGCACGCAAGTAGAGAAGGTGGAGAGATGAGACATCGGTGAGTTATGGCACAGGATATTGGGAAATCTGCACCATGGCACTTTGAATATCATGCTACATATTTCTACTGGACTTCCAAAGGGTGCACTTCCGTAGAGAGATACATGCAAAGGATGTACATTGGCGAAGTATACAAAGTCTACCTTTCACGATAAGGAAAGTCAAGCAAAGGTGATCCTTGAGAGAGTTCACTTAGACGTTTGTGGACCGTTCTTGAAAACTTCCATAGAAAAGCACAAGTATTATGTGATTTTTGTTGATGATTTTTCAAAAAAGTGTTGGATTTTCTTCATGTATAATAAATATTAGACATTCTCCAAGTTTTCAGAGTTCAAGGCACCTACCGGGAAAGATGTAGGGAAGAAGGTGAAGGCTCTAAGGAGCGAAAATGGTGGATAATATATCTCTAATGAATTCAAGAAATTTTGTGCCTCAGAAGGAATTTGAAGAGAATTGATAACACCTCATAACCCACAACATAATGGGGTTGCACAAAGAAATAACATAAACTATTGTGGGAGCAGCACGAGCTATGTTGCATGATGAAGGCATATCGTTGCATCTGTGGGCAGAAGCATGCAATACAACAGTATTTCTGCGGAACCGTAGTCCTCATTCGATACTTGGCATGAGTACACTAGAGGAGGATTTTTCAAGTAAGAGACCAGATGTGTCGTATTTTAAAATTGTTGGTTCATCTTTTTATTTCCATGTAACCAAATATACCAAGAAGAAGCTAGAGCCAACAACAGAGTTAGGGATATTTTTGGGGTACATTGATACACCCCACAACTATCGGGTGTATTTTCCAACACACAAGATCGTAGTGGTCAGAAGAGATGTGAAATTCGATGAAGAAAAAGCTATATGATTGTCCCTTGAGAAGGAGCTTGAGTTGAATGCATTTGAGGAGCTCTTGGATCCTAAAGAAGAACCTTGGGATGTGGAGCATCCACAAGCAGAGGAATAGAGAGTTGGTAGAAACCCTTTATGCAGAGCCATCTACCAGAGATGGAAGGAAGCGCACCAAAGAGGCTGACATATTACTTCCAGATGTGAGAGATAATGTGTGAGCACCCATAGCACAGCGCATGAAGAGAAGGTTCCTAGAGCGGTACAATGGATACATGAATCTTATGAGCAAATGTATTGAGATAGAACCATCCTCTTTTGAGGAAGCAGTGCAATATCCAGTGTGGGTTGATGCCATGGTTGAGGAGTATGACTCCATTATCAGAAACAGTGCATGGGAAGTTGTCCCAAGACTAGTGGGGAAGTTAGTTGTAGGATCTAGGTGGGTCTACAAGGTGAAGCAGGCAACATATTGGAGTGTGGAGAAGCACAAGGCCATATTTGTGGTGAGAGGGTTATGTCAGGTGGAGGGGATTGAATATTATGATACTTTTGCACCAGTCGCAAGTTACTCATCTATTAGATCCATCCTTGCACTCTCAACGCAAATGGGATGGAAGATACATTAGATGGATGTAAATATAGCCTATCTCAATGGAGTTATTGAGGAATAGGTGTATATTGAGCAGTTGCAGTCACATGTGTGCAGACTCAAGAGAGCGTTTTATGGGCTAAAGAAAGCACCTCGTGCTTGGTACACCAGGATCGAAAACTATTTCATTGGTTTGGGCTTCACTAAGGGTGAAAAAGATGTGATCCTATATCGTATTGTGGTTGATGTAAACTTTTGATTATTGTACTTTATGTCAATGATCTAATACTGAAAGGTGATAATAAACTCATAAAGTCTTACGAAGAGGATCTTGCAAGAGAATTTGAGATGAAGAACATGGGGATCTTACACTATTTCCTAGGATTGGAAATATGGCAAAGAGATGGGGAGATATTTGTATCTCAGGGCAAGTATGCCAACGAGATTCTGAGGAAGTTACACATGGAGGGCAGCAAACCCATGGAGACTCCTCTAGCAGGAAACTAGAGGAAGGAGGATGCTACTTCGGGCGAAGTAGTGGATGCTAATGTTTACAAACATCTTGTGCATTCACTCATGTATTTGGTGAACACACGACCTGATATATGTTATGCATTTAATAAACTTAGTCAAGCAATGGATAATCCTACCAAGCTATTTTGGAAGGTAGGAAATCATGTGTTGAGATACCTTAGAGGCACGCCAGAGTATGGATTATGGTACAGAGGGACATAGGGAGTGAAGCTTCAAGGCTTCACCGATGCAGATTGGGTAAGGAGTCCATCTGACAATAAGATCACATCAGGGGGCATCTTTATCAAATGATCAACATCAGTTTCCTGGTACAGCAGGAAATAGAGATCAATTGCACTTAGTTCAGTAGAGGAAAAATACATGGCAGCAAGTCAGGCATCATGTGAGGCCATCTGGATGAGGAAGATACTTGTTGGTTTTTTTGGTTGACAGATGGATTCGACGGTGATACATTGTGATAACCAAATTTGCATAAAACTCTTAGTTAATGTAGTTTTTCATGACAGGTTTAAGCATATTGATATTCGGTATCACCATCTCAGAGATTGTGTGCAAAGGCACATTATGTCATTAGAGTACATTCCCATGGAGAAGTAGGATGCAAACATCTTAACGAAGGCGCTAGAAAGAAGTAAATTCAAATTCCATAGAGGCAGGATCGGGGTAGCAGATAATCCCTTTCTTTTTGAGTGGGAGTGTTGAAATGGAACCGAGAAATGGCACCCAATGGGGGCTTCTGATTTATTTTTCCCTTAATTAAATTGGAAGAGAAATTGTAATTTCATCTCATGATAACTTGTATTAGTTAAATAAGTTATAAAGGCTGAGCTAGCATAGGAAATTCGAGTTGGGGGTCTAAGAGGAGGAATGTAGAGTATTTTCATATTTTTAGGGGGGTCTAGTTATATTTATTTGTGAGTTGTAATTAGTTAACTCAATTAATTGAGTTAAAATCTGTTTAACTAGTTCTAACTAAGAGATGAACTAGTGATAGGTACAGTGAATTAAATCTGATTTAATTCACAAGTAGTGATCAGTTAGTTAACTCATAAAATCACTATGAATAGGTGTTGCATGTTAGTTCTAAGGAAAGCCCAGTTGCGAGTGAGGTTAAAGGGAAGATAAATATCAGTTGTATAATTAGAAAATTGTACAGGTCATGCATTAGGTCACCAGCAATCCTTATATGAATTCTGCAATAAATTCCAAGGAATTTCCAAATTAATAGGGCCACAATTACTATAGGAATTTGTAAGCAAGGTTGGGCAGACAAGGGCTAAGAATTGGTTAAGTATTGGACTGATTTTTCCTAGATCAGAGTGAGATAGTCAGCAGAGTGCAGAGGTTTCTCAGTGAGATGAATATAATTGTATTGTTTCATGGTCTTGAATTTTTGCAATATAAAGATAGCGGGGTTTTGAGCAGTTTGTTTCCCCAGATACATCTTATGTTGTGTGATCGTTTGATTTATTTCACTTGCTTGTTTTTTATTATGCGAATGAATTTGGTTTTCGCAAATTTTTAGAAGTCATTTAGTATTTTATATTAGTACATTTCATTATTAGATTGAATCAATTTCTATAATTTCTACACATAATTGATGTTGTTTCAATGCTCTGTACATGTGGTTAAATATCATTATGTTCTATGTTGTTTCTTTAGACTTCATTCAATGTATTTTTTAGATGTTGTAGCCTACAAACATATCTACCTTGCCTCTATCGTAATAGATTTACATGCATGCACTAATGTCATGTGTTAGGATCTGAACGATTGTTTCATGCAATGGTCATCCCCTTCAAGTTTTCAACCAATATTTCGGTCAAACTATCCATACAAAGCCTGGTCTATGTGATATGTCATTGAATTTTATTTCCTTTTATATTTGGATAGTTTTGAGTGAGGGAGCCCCATCAGGTTAGAAAGGACCAGTTTCTAGCCCAAAGAGGCTTGTGGTTACCATAGTAGCCATTTTTTCATCCTAAAGGGATTTACAGAGTGCTAACAGAGTTAATAGTCATGGTGCCTTGGTTGGACAAACGCTCTGGAGCTCTTGATGGGTTGAGTTACTAGCCTTGGAGCCTTGGTTGGACAAACTCTTTGGAGCCCGACAACAATTGTGGGTTGAGTTACTATTCCTAGAGGCTTGGTTGGAAAAAAATCTCTAGAGCCCTGGATAGCTTGGGTGGAGACAAATCTGGTAATGGTTGTGATGTATGTCTGTGAGGTGGAATCTCTGGTTGTGGGTTGAGGTGGTTTGGCTTCTGGAAGCCTTGGTTTGGTTTTGATTTATGATTTTTATGAGATCCCACATTCATGCTTGGAATATGGCATGGGGGTGACTCGTTGAAGAGATATTTGGCTTAGCCATGTCTATGGTCTGGTGGAATGTGGAAGTCCCAAACTTGGTTGCATTTTGCTTGTGGAAATAATAGCTCTTTTCCTCTTATATTGATGGGTAAATATGCTTGTTATTATGTGGCTTATATGGTTGTTATTTTCTTGTCATTTATTATCTTTATATGTTGGTTATGAATGTGTTTTATGATAGAGATGATGTATGGCTCTCATCATGTTTTGAGTTCTAAATGAATGAACAATGTATCTTTGAAAAAATATATGATAATGTAGTTAATGAGATGAGGCAACAATGCCTCTTAGTGATTCTCAGATAATTGTGAGACCCCTATGCTCATATATGTTGTTTAAACCTGTATATTACATATTTGTGACATGTTTTATGAAATTCATGTCATGGCTAGTAGGGGTCCAGTCAAATCCTTGTTCAAGTGTTTGCATTTACATCGTTATTCCATTGTTATATTTCATTTATGAAAGTGTCATGTTGTTCTAAGCAATAACGTAGGCTCTGGGCCTGAAAAAGTGGCATATAAATCGGGGTCGCGGGCTCATAACTATTGGGAAAAGTCCTTATTCGCATGCATACCCATGTTGTGTGCGTGACTGGAGGGTCCCAGTCGCACTCTTTCCCATGTCAAGGGAGCCATTGGGGGGTAGATGCTTGAAAAGGTCAGTTTGATGCAGGGGATAGGCTTCTGGAAGGTTGTCATGGCTCTTGGGTGTCCTGTAGCATCTGCAAAAGGTTTTTTTTGTTGTGTGGTGTCGGTTCCACTTCATTAAGGTGACTTGGGAGGTTTAATTAGATCATAGTAACTCTTCGTCACATGTTTACCCCTGTTGGTCAGTTACTTGGATAGATGTGGGAGGAGGGTGTTAAAGTGTGGTATTAGAGCATGGTTCACCCCTTATATTGGATGGGTGGTGTGTTGGTCATGCATTCATTTCTATTGAATATGTGTTCCTTATGCTTGTGGTCTATGTGCTTGTTGCATTCGCATGGTGTTGGTCATGGTTGCAGTGATGTCACCATGGGATACTTGATGGTGTTGTTGTCAAATGTTTTGTTGTGAGTATATGATTGATTATGTGTTGTTTAAACATGTCAAGTGCTTACTTATTGTCAATGCACATTGGTATGGTTGTTTTTTTCATGCATGAGTTCATGGTATGTAGTTGATATGATCAGGAATGGATGATTGGACTCTAGCTAGAATGACATTTATGAGTTAATATACCTATGTATTACATGTTTATATGTTGTTATGATTATGCTTATACATTTATTGTGTTGATTGGTTGATCTTGCAGATGAGATATCCTCCCTGAATTATGCTAAGGTACATTGGTTTATTATGATTTGGCTTAGCTGACATGAGATGCCTTGCAGAAAGAAATCGAAGGTGACTAGAAATATGGTAAAATACAGAGATTCTCCCTATGAATCAGATGAGCAGCATGGTGTTGGACACTCTTCTGACTTAGAAAACACATTGAGAAGTTTAAAGGAAGAAATAAGGAGTTGTAAAGTAGATATTGACAGAATCATATAGGCACAGGAAAAATAAGCAAGAGTTAATGTAGTACTCCTTCAGTGTTTGTTAGATTTGTAGCGACAAGGACCACTTCAGATCAGCTATGGACATGAGGATGGGACTAATGGGGCATATGGAAGTAGGTCTCATGGTGGTCACAGGTCAGCTAGAGACGACACAATCAGATATGGCAGGTTCTTGGTCACTCCGGATAAGAGAGGTGCAAGCATAGGTACTACTCTAGTTCTAGTTCTGACAGGCACCATGATCGTCTTCGTTATCATCCTTATAGGAGGAGTGATAGAGGATATTTTTCAAATGAGTTTAAGAAAGCAAAGCCACCTAAATTTGATGGAGAGATGAATAAATCACAGGATGTAGAAGTGTGGTTGCTTAGTATGATGAAGTTATTCGAGTTACATTATTACTCAGAGAACATGAAGGCCATAATAGCTACATTCAGTCTTAAAGTTAAAGTATATATATGGTGGGAAGATGTAAAGAACATCAAAGGCATTTATGAGGAGGAATTAACTTGGAGAAAATTCAAGAGAATACTTTGGAAGAAGTATCTATCGGAGAGATACTTTTATAACAGGGCGAAAGAGTTTTATGAACTAAAGATGGGATCTATGACCAATGAGGAGTACTTTAGCATATTTTTGGAGTTGTTGAGGTATGTGCCTTACCTTAAGGAGGAGAAGTCTGATATTTTGTGATTCATCAGTGGGTTGTCGATAAAATTTAAAGACATGATTGAGTTTGATGAGCCTAGATCATTGGAGGAGGCGATTCGGAAGCTAACGCATTGTTATGAGCAATCAAAACGCATATCTGAGACTAAGCAGGATTGGAAAGGTAATGATAATAAAAAAGGAAAATGGGAAAAGAAGCGAGTAAGACCTCAGGATATAGGTAACAAAGAGAATTTTTCACCACCTAATATGTTCAATACATCTAGCAGAGGATAGGTACTTCGATTTGAGGAGCATAATAAGAGTGAAAATAGGGAGCCCATGCAGTGTTGAACTTGTGGAGGAGATCATCGTAGGAGGGATTTTCCACAACATCGGGGTGGTAGACCAGAGATATACAATGCGCAGGAGGCACAGATAATGGTATATGTTGGACAGAGTATTCCTAGGATCTATGCAGCGCTGGGTAATAGGAAGGAAAACCACCAAGCGTCTATTATAGAGATGGATGGTAAGCTTTGTGATCAAGTTGTTTCTATTTTAATTGACCCTAGATTGAATTATAGTTATGTTAATCCTGACTTGGTGGATAAGTGTGGTTTGAATAAGGAAGTGCATGCAGAATCTTGGTTAGTGCAGTTGGCTACATGTACCAAGAAGAGAGTTCATCACTGGGTAAGAGCTTGTGAATTTGACTTTAATGGTATCCCTACCTCAGCGCATTTGAATTTTTTGTCATTGGGATCGTATCATTGGGTAAGAGCTTATGAATTTGACTTGAATGGTATCCCTACCTCATCACATTTTATTTTTTTGTCGTTGGGATCGTATAGTATGCTTTTGGGTATAGATTGTCTATATCTTCACAAGACCAAGGTGGATTGTTATGACAAGGCTATTGAGTTCTTGGATTACAATGGGGAATAAAGAGTCTTGTGGGGTAAGAAGAAAGCAACATCAGTTAGAATGGTTACAGCTACGCAAGACAAGCGCAATCGCAGGAAAGGGTGTGTGTTATTTGCTGTGCACATTTCTAGTAACAAAAGTAAGGAAGTTGAGGATGAATATGTTTTGAGAAGGTACCCAGTTCTACAGTAGTTTCAGGTTGTAATTCCCGCAAATATTTTCAAAGTTTCCACCTCATAAGGAAGTATAATTTCTATTGATTTGGTGCTATGGGCATGCCAACATCTAAGGCACCTTACAGGATGAACACACCAGATTTGGTGGAGTTTAAGGAAATGCTTGGCAAGGATAAATTATGCCAAGTGTATCACCATGGGGTGCACCACTATTATTTTTGAAGAAGAAATATGGTACTCTCAGGTTGTGCATTGATTATAGACAATTGGACAAGGTGACCATCAAGAATAGGTATCCGTTTTTTAGGATTGATGACTTGTTTGATCAGTTGAAGGGAGTAGCGGTGTTCTCGAATATTTATTTGAGATCGGGATATCATCAGGTACACATTCAAGAATATTATATTCACAAGACATCCTTTTGGACTATTTACGGGCATTATAAGTTTTTTGTAGCTCCATTTGGTTTAAATAATTCTCTAGCTACCTTTATGTGCTTAATGAATAGTGTGTTGCATCCTTACCTGGACAAGTTTGTTAGTGTGTTCATTAATGATGTATTGGTATATTTTAAAAATCAAGAAGAGCATGTCAAACATTTAGCAGTAGTGTTGAGAGTGTTAAGAGAGCATCAGTTGTATGTTAATCTTAGCAAGTACGGTTTCTTTCAGAGAGAGGTACATTACTTGGGACATGTTGTTTCCAAGGAAGGCATAGCTGTGAATCCAGAAACGATAAGAGCTATCATGGAGTGGGAAGCTCCTAGGAATGTGGATGAGGTTAGCAGGTTATTACAGGAGGTTCATTAGGAAATTCTCGTAGATTTATTATCCTATCACATCATTGCAAAGGAAAGTTAAGAAGTTTGAATGGACAGAAGAATGTGCAGCCAGTTTTGAGTAGTTAAAGCAATTGTTGACACATGATCCAATGTTAAAATATTTTCGATATGGAAAAATATTTTGTGGTATGTACAGATGATCTAGGGGATCGGTAAATTACTCAAAATTAAGTGTTGAAAAGTGCTCAAAACCGGTGCCAAAATCAATATCTCGTCCACCTGAATCCAACGCAACTTGAATCGCTCAAAACCATTATCGTATGCTCTTGATATCGTGTTATGACCATTTTCCTAAACAAATAAAAAAATGGTAGTTGGGTTGTTGGTACACTAACTGTGTAGTCTGTATGTTGACTAGGCAGGTGACTTGGCGGTTGACTATGTTTTCTTTTTCCAATGAGATCTCACAAAGTGTCTTCATTTGATTGGTCGAATTTTTGTGATTTATGATTGGTTGGTGGTGAATTTTCGTGGGAAAATGATGGAGCACCACATGGACCAGTGGTTGGTTTCCACGTGGCCTCCCAACTATTTAATAAAAAAATTTATGGGCCAAATAGACCACACTGAGTTCAAACACAATACCTGTCGTTAGGCAGCGCGGAGTCTTACCACTTCACCTACATTTGTTCTTAACATGTATAACCTCAAATTTCTATTTAAAGTTTATTGGAATGAATGTTGGGGGATGGGGTCGGGGTTAAACCCTAGCCCCCGATCCACCCATACCCACGCGACCGCAGGAGTGGGAGTCGAGGGCATGGGGTTAACTCCAACCCCAACACCATGATTGAACAATGATACCACAATTCAGGAATGGGTATGAACCTCAGCGGGTTTTGAAATTTTACCACAACATCAATTACGATTCGGAGTGGGGTTTCCATAAACACGTAGGTGATAACCCCAAAGGTAAAACATAATGAAACTATAGTTCCAGTCACATTCAATGAACCAAGCGGTAACGTATAACCCAACAACCGTTGAACCAAAGTCATAACGACGATCAACAGTTGGTAGGATTTTCTTGAACCGACCCAAAATCAACGGTAAGAATCCCACCACGTGGCCCATTTTCATTTGCGTACAAGGGTCATTGGGCATTTAAACTAAGTGACAATTTGCACCCAATCAGGTGCAAATATCGCTAGGGCTGGGCAAATTTGTCACCCAACAGTGCCGAAAATGATGGAATTTTTAGGATGGTTTGCAGATGGGTGTGGTTTGTAGATTTTTTAGTAGTAAAGCTTCACCATAGCATAATTTCTTTATTTTTTGACCAAATTGAGTGCAGAAAGAGTCTTGATAGGGGTTTTTTACTATTCTAGAGGCATTGGAGACATTATTTTGCATTATGAGCGCTATAATCCATGTAAACACATATTTGAGAACACAATGAAAGAGGCCCAACATTGGAAGTTGGACCAGGAGATGTAGCCCAGGAGGGTTGTGGTGAGCCCTGGTATTGCACCAAGAGTGCTGCAACTACCAGGGGCTACCCTACTTTACTTTATCAACCTGGGTTTCGTACAAAATTTGAGGTGACAATGCTATATACACAGCAGATGCATTATGTTCATGTCATCCTCTTCCGCTCTACGAAAGGGTACTACTTCTAGGGGTTCTTAATGAAGTCAGTCATACTCCAATGAAACTAAACAAAATTGCAAAAAGTAAATGATAGAAATGGAACTAATTTAATGTGCAGGAAGGAAACTAATTTAATTTGCAGAAAAGAAATGACAGAAAGGAAACTAATTCTAAACCACACTTAACTGGGCCAAACGGATAAATGCACTCTACTTATCTTATGATCTATCTACCATGCTCCTATCCATGCAACTAAGCTATCCATGACTCAATTTTAATTAAAAAGATTTAATTTGCAGCTTGGAGGGAAGAAAAGGGCTAAAAGAGGCTAATGGGGGGGTTTAACACATGAAACGAGGTTTGGAAGCGGAAAGAGGGGGTTAAACCCTTATAAAACTTTATTATAGCATGATAAATGAATTTGGAGCGGAAAGAACTCAAAAGTGCAGAGTGCGATGGAGGAAAAAAGTTGTGATGTGCAATGTCGCAATCGCAATATCACAAGTTTAAAGGGATAGTGGTAAGAATTAACACGAATGAACTAAAATGTGCGAAGTGCGGTTTGCGACAAGTGACGTGGCAGAGTGCGATGGAGGACAAAAGTTGTGATATGTGATGTCGCAATCGCAATATCTCAATTTTAAGGGGTTAGCGGTAAGAATTAACAAGAACGAACTAGAATGTGCGGAATGCGATTTGCGACGAGTGACATGGTAGAGTGCAATGGAGGAAAAAATTTGTGATATGCGATGTTGCAGTCGCAATATCGCAAGTTTAAGGGGTTAGCAGTAAGAATTAACAAGAACGAACTAGAATGTGCAAAGTGCGATTTGTGAAGCGGTAAAATTTGCAGGTTGCGATCTGCGATGTGGTAAGTTCTGCGAAGTGCGACGAGTGACGTGGCGGATTTATTGCATCGGCGGAATGAGTAGTAAGTGTTATGCGAAAAGCTAAATGATGTGATTTGAGATTTCGCAATATCATAATCACAAGAACAAGTTGTAAGCGTTTTAAAGGTAAAAGCTAAATGGTGTGAAGTGTGATTTGCGATGGGCGACGTGATGGTGGGACCGACAGTGGGGCGCGATCGCAATATCACAATTGATAAGAACAGTGGTAAGTGTTAAGGAAGAAAGGGAAAATTTGCAGGATGCGATTTGTGATAGGATAAGAATTGGTGGATGCGATTTGTAATAGGATAAAAATTGCACGATGCGATTTTCGATAGGGATGACGTGGCGGTGAGTTTGAAAGAAAAAGGGAAAAGTTTCAATTTGTGATATGCGATGTCGCAATATTGCAATCGCAAGAACCAGTGGTAAGTTTTTAAAGGTAAAGGCTAAGAGTTATGATTTGCGAAGTGCAATATACGGAAGTGAGAGACTCAAGGAGCAAAGGCGGAGGTCACGTTCGAATGGATTTGAATGGTTTTTCACGTGTTTTGCATAAAAAGGGTAAGGCAGTGAGAATAAGCAGGAAAAAGCGGAGATGGACAGTGTAACAGCAATGCGCAGAGTGTAACAATAGAGATGGAAGGGAGATGGAAGACAAAGCAGGAGGTGTTGGAGAACTTCCCTCTGGGCTATGTTGCCTGTACCTGTTATCAATATGCCTATTTATGCAAGAAAGACAGACAATGTGTTCATGAAGATGCAAGCACTGATCTAATCTATTTCCAGGAAATCATAAGCGATAAAGCATTTTTGGTCTATGGGAAAAGGTCTACCCTCCTCGATCTCTATTGACAGAGTTGAGAGGGGAAGGTTAACCTCACAAATTTATGGAGTTTATCATTGTTCTACAATTTCGTAAGAAGATTAAATCTACAGCAAATGACAATAGGAAGTGAACTAAAACATCAATAAAATTACCAGCAAACTAGCTGAATGTTTAGAAGAAAAACTAGCTAAATGACATGAAAGAAAAGTATGGAAATAGCAGAGAATTTGAGGTACATGGGTCGGGCCATAACCCACGAGCCCAACTCTCTGGAACTAGATCAATAAAATGGCATCTCTCTACTCATTTCATAAAATAACAGTCTGTTACATCCATCAAAGTTTTAACAGAGCCTCATGGCTTTACAACAAAACTTCGAATCCAATGGAATGGAATGGAAGTGGAATGGAATGGAAGTCCCCTAATTATCTCTTGATTAGCTTTATTTATCCTAAAGGGAAGCTACCAACAACTCCCTAAAACATAGTGATTGAGTCCACTTTGACTCCAAGTAAACCATCGATTGAGTGCACTTCGTCTTTAGTTTGCTTGGTTGCTTTTGATAGTTAAGGAGGGTGGGAAACCCCCTTGAATCGCTCCAAGATTTCTCCATAATTTCCTAACATTGTGCTCATTTATTCTCCAATATTGATCTTCCAGTGGCAGGGAGCAAGTCCCTAAATGATATCCTTCTCAAAATCTGCGTAATATGCCCAATATTCTCACAATATTCTACAAAAATAATCAATATTAGGCACAAATATGCAATTACCTTTAAGCCTTCCTAATAAAATATTAAAGCATAATAAAACATTATTAAGTGCAGAAAGAGAGATTTAATATATCCTTTTATGTGCATAAGAGAGTTATATGGGCCTAAGAAAGGTTAGATGGGCCTTAATTTATGTCTAATTTAGAGGCCCATCAGGGTGAACTCCTTAATCATTTTGTTGTCTTGTGTTTTTGTTATGGTATTATTGCCTCTATTTTTATACTGCAAAACTGAGTTTAAAAACTTGATTTATGTGCTATTGCAACTTACTTAATTGCATAAAATACATAAAATTTAACTTGCAAATTTCATCAAACCTTCAAGTTTGAAAATACAGATCAGTTTGGTATCAGAGCTTAGATCATTTGGTTGTATTGAGGGTTTAATTATTTTGCAAGTGTTTATGATACTTTCAAGGTTGAAGCTCAAAATAGGAGAAGGAAATCTTGTGGTAGCAAGTCCTCAAGTTAGTTCAAGGAGAGCATATCTACCTCAAGTTTCACCTCAAGTGTAACCAAAGGCCTCACTAGTCATGACACATAAAGGAGGGCCTGAGATATGTTCGAGGATGAGAATACTTTCATAAAAGAAAAAAAGAAAAAAAAAATTAAAATTACTGAGATGGTGAAAGTGATTTATGAGGAGAGAAACTCAAGGTTAAAAGGTGAGAGTTAAAATCCTCCAAAGGGGAATGGATGAAATGGAGAAAAACCTCCAAATGGGAATGGAGGGAATGATTACAAACCACCTCTACCTCCACCTTCACCACCATCATCTTCTACATCAATCCCTTCACAAACACCTTCCCATTCTCCAAAGGGATATGGTAAAACTCCATTTTTAAAACTTGACATAAAGTTTGAATTGCCTATGCATAATGGAGAGGTAAATGCTGAGAAAATAGATAATTGGGTTCTTCAGTTTGAAGTGTATTGCAGGTTACAAAGGATCAAAGATGATGAGACCAAGATTCAGTTTTCTTCGTTAAGGTTGGAAAGTGCAGCACTCATTTGGTGGGAAGGAAAAACACAAGAGGAAATCAAGAAAAGAGGTAAGATCATAACTTCTTGGAATGATTTTGTCTCTGAATTAAGAATAAGATTTTATCCTTTAGCATACATGTAGAAATATATAATGGATTGGAAAAAATTTAGGCAATTAAAGGGTCAAAGTGTGAAAGTTATACCCAAGATTTTAGAAGGAGAGCATTGATTTTGGGTGTAGAATTATCCTCTCAAGACACTTTAATCAAATACATCGGAGTTTTATATAGCTACTTGAGAAACACAATTCTCATGTTTAACCCTACAACTTTAGATGAAGTTTGTGTACAAGCAACACATCTAGAAGCAAGAGGGAGGAATGTTTCTGAAGAAACTAGTGAGAACTCATTTGAGTCCGGAGACAAAGGGAAGGGGAAGTTCAAAGGTAAAGGGAAAAATAATGCTTCCATCAAGAAGAAGGGAGAAAAACTCACATTCAAACACTGTTTAAAATAAGGCCATGAGTAAGACCATTGTTGGAAACTTCATCCTGAGATGAGACCAAAAAATTTTAACAACAAGGAGAAATAAAAGGTTGTTGCAACTATAAAAAAAAAAATTAGGATTAGATTCTGGAGATGAAACAAATATCACAGCCATGGGATTGAAAGGTAAGGGCTCTATTGCAAGTACTAGTGCTTCTAGTAGTATCAATGAAACTCAATATGAAAAAACAAGAATAAATATTTTCCACATTATAGTTATGTCAAAATATATCAAGATAGATATATTGTTTGATAGTGGATCACAAGCAAACCTCATTTCAAAATACATTGTCAAGAAACTAAATTTGGAAACCATTCCTCATCCTAAACCTTATCCTTCAAGTTGGGTATGTGACAATGAAAAATTGCAAGTGACAAGAAAATGCATACTTAAATTTTCCATCACTGCAAACTTTATTAATGAGGTAAAACTTGATGTAGTTTGACTTGACATACGTGGTATTGTTTTGGGAAGCCCATATCTATATGATAGGAGAGCCATTTTTCATCGCCATGAGAACAAATATAATTTGTTTAAAAATGGGATTGAGTACATTGTTAGAGCACATAGAAAGAAATTGAGTTTATCTCTTGTGAATGTTGGACAAATGAAGAGGCTTGTTAATGCTAGTCATAATTCTGCATTGTTAATGATCAAACATAAATACTTTGAGGAATTTAAAGCCTTTCAAGGATATGAAGCAAGTTTAGAACTTGATTTGATTGAGGTTGCTAATAAATGTAATAAGATGTTTCAGGAGTCTAACATGTTGCCTCCTAAAACAGGAAAACAACATGAAGTGCAATTGCAACATGATGCATCATCATTGAACATTGGTATGGACAAGATGCCAGTGTTAGAGAATGCATGGATCAAGAAGCAGATGTGAGAGAAACTTGAAAAACAGATATTAGTTCCAAAACATCTTCTTGTGGGTCTCCTATTTTTTTGGCTTTGAAGAGGGATGGTGCATGGCGATGGCGACCACATTTGGTAAAGAGTCAAACCAAGTAAAAGGCTAGACATGATAAGCATCATTTTGACTACAATTTTCAATGTGAAGTAAACTTGAAATTGTATGAGCCTCCTATGATTGAAGATCAAGGAGAGAATGTTCATATTCCTTCAATTGAATATTTCTCTCCTAAATATCTTAAAGAATTGCAGCATGACACCATCCTTGACAGCAGAACAAGGACTTCAAAACAAGAGAACGTGGAGTACCTTAATGTGGGGCTCAAAGGGACAAATCCAAGCAAATCCAAATGGATTGAGATTGGAAGGGTGAGGGAATTGTACCCTCATCTACCCTCATTTGTTTGTTGACTGAAAATGAAATTTTAGAGGTTCAAAAGCTTTCAGTTGGGAGGAATGAGGGGATCAGTAAAATGATCAAAATTAAAAGTGTCCAAAAGTGCTAAAAATTGGTGCCAAAATGAAGATCCCGTCACATTGAATCCAACGCAACTTGAATTGCAAAAAAAAATTGATATTGTATGCTCTCGATATCGCGTTCTGATTGTTTTCCTAAACAACTAAAAAAATTACAGTTGGGTTCCAGGTACGCTAACTATGCAGTCTATATGTTGACTAGGCAGGTGACTGGGCAGTTGGCTGTCTTTTCTTTAGCCAATGAGATCTTGCCAAGTGTCTTCATTTGGTTGGTCGAAGTTTCATGGTCTATGATTGGTTGGTCATGAATTTTTCTGGGAAAATGATGGAGCACCACATGGGCCAATGGTTGGCTGCCATGTGGCCACCCAAATGTTTAATAAAATTTGTTATGTGCCGATTGGACCACAACGAGGTCAAACACAAGACTTGTAATCGAGTAGGGTGAATTCTTACCACTCTACGTACATTGGTTCTTAACATGTATAGTGATGCAGGAGCATCAACCGCGCAAATCAAATTTATTTTTTCACGCATTCTAGAAGTCGACGTGGCCAAAAAGACCATATTTTCATTAAATTTTTATTATCGATAGAGTTTGTTGTAATTTGGTTGAGTGATTTTAGTGATTTTATGAGGAAAGATCGGATCTGGAATGATCCATTCCTCTTTGTTCCATTGTTATAAACTATAGCCTTCGTGCATTTTGAAGTGTGGCCAGACAGAATGTAATATCCAGCGTTGAGAAGGCGACCTGGCTTAGATAAATGTATTGTAATTCAACTTCGAAGTTAATATAATTCTAGTGTTTATTATTACGAATTTTTTGTCATTGTGTTTCTGGCATTTGATGCAATTTTTGTAGCTTTTTGTGCGGCCCTAACCTACGTAATTGGCATAGCTATATGTTGTTTCCTACCATGTATTATTGCCATTTTTTATGCCGTAGTAGATCAGAGATGGACATCTGAAGTGGATATTAGCATTATTTCAATAGTCGTTGGATTGAAACAATGGATTAGATGACAGATTTGACACGTAGATAAATAAAGATATTAGTAAATTGTCGAGGGTTCTGGCATCAGTTTGAGTTTGTGCACTGGAGAATCATCTAGTGAATGGGTTCTTTCTGTAGAGGATGCAGAGTGCTGCATTTATTTTTCTACTGATAATGACGGTGTTGAATTACGGGAGCTTCCTTGTAGCCATCGTTTTCATTGTACATGCATCGACAAATGGCTACGAATTAAGGCCACATGTTCGTTGTGTAAATACAATATGATCCACACTTAATACTAGGTGCATAAAGAAGGATTTTGTGGCTGCGTAGTGAACTATTTCGTTCAGATCGTGGGTCAATAACCCAGAGATATATGAATTTGGATAAATTTCATTTTTGTTGCATCAAAGTGGTATCAGAGCGGGAAAATATTTCCTGCGAGAAAGAGTTTTGCATGCGAGGAAGAAGAGGTACAGTTATGTTAAATATTTGTAAAGATTTTGGTTTTTATATTTTTTGAAGGTAGCAACAGAGGAAAATGAGAAGATTGTTGCAGCCTAGAGCAGGAATGCTCAAATGGTTCCAGAGGAGAGAACCAGAGAGATGCCAAAAGACTAAGCTCAGAGGAGAGAATCTTGGTGAGGTATCTGGTAGTAGGGAGGACTTGTTATTGCAGAGGTTTTGTTGTAGCTCACAAAGGGAAATTCCATAAAGGATGTGGGTAGAATTGCTCAAGAATGTTGTTACTAGGAGATCAAAAAGGGAAATTCCACAGA
Source organism: Pinus albicaulis (assembly GCA_034641835.2). Classification (NCBI taxonomy): domain Eukaryota; kingdom Viridiplantae; phylum Streptophyta; class Pinopsida; order Pinales; family Pinaceae; genus Pinus; species Pinus albicaulis. The sequence continues at coordinate 391,306,366 of CM076584.1, read as the reverse complement.
GGATGTGGGTAGAATTGCTAAGAAATGAAGAAGACATATGACTAGGAGGTCATAGAAATTTTGTACCTCGGGAGTCTGATGCAGGAGCATCAACTATGCAAATCAAATTTATTTTTTCACACCTTCCAGAAGTCGACGTGGCCACAAATACCATATTTTCATTAAATTTGTATTATCGATAGAGTTTGTTGTAATTTGGTTGAGTGATTTTAGTGATTTTATGAGGAAAGATCGGATCTAGAATGATCCATTCCTCTTTGCTCCATTGTTATAAACTATAGCATTTGTGCATTTGGAAGTGTGGCTAGATGGAATGTAATATCTAGCACTGAGAAGGTGACCTGGCTCAGATAAATGTATTCTAATAAATCTAGTGTTTATTATTACGAATTTTATGTCGTTGTGTTTCTGGCATTTGATGTAATTTTCGTAGTTTTTTGTGCGTCCCTAGCCTGCGTAATTGGCATAGCTGTATGTTTTTTCCTACCATGTATTATTGCCATTTTGTATGCTGTAGAAGATCAGATAAGGACATATGAAGAGGATATTGGAATTCTTGCCATAGTCGTTGGATTGAAACAGCGGATTAGATGACGGATTTGACACGTAGATAAATAAAGATATTTGTAAATTGCTGAGGGTTCTCACATCAGTTTCAGTTTTTGCACTGGAGAATCATCTAGTGAATAGGTTCTTTCTGTAGAGGATGCAGAGAGTTGCATCTGTCTACTGATGATGACGGTGTTGAATCACGAGAGCTTCCTTGTAGCCATCGTTTTCATTGTACATGCATCGACAAATGGCTACAAATCAAGGCCACATGTTCGTTGTGTAAATACAATACGATCCAGATTTAATACTAGGTGCATTAGGAAGGATTTTGTGGCTGTGTAGTGAACTATTTCATTCAGATCGTAGGCCCATAACCCATAGATATATGAATTGATAGAAATTTCAGTTTTTATGCATCATATAGCCTCCAAGCTCTATTTAAAGTTTATTGGAATGAACGTTGGGGGACGGGGTCAGGGTTAACCCCTAGCCCCTGGCCCACCCATACCCACGCGACCACGGAGTGGGTGTAGAGGGCACGAGATTAACCCTGGGCACAACACAAAAATTAAACAATGATACCATAGTTTGGGACTGGGTATGAACCTCGACGGGTTTTGAAACCTTACCACATCATCAACTACGGTTCGGAGTGGGGTTTCCATTGGTGCATAGGTGATAACCCCAACGGTAAACCACAATGCAATTATAGTTGTAGTCACAATCAATGAACCCAGCGATAACATAGAACCAAACCACCGTTGAACCATAGTCATAACGATGGTCAACCATTGGCAAGATTTTCTTGAACCAACCCCAAATCAACGATGGAAATCTCGCCACATGGCCAATTTTTATCCGCGCACAAGGGTCATTAGGCATTTAAACTAAGTGACAATTTACACCTAATCAGGCGTGAATTTCGCCGGTGCAGGGAAAATTTTTTTCCCAATGGTACCGAAAATGGTGGAATTTATAGGATGGTTTGTAGGTGGGTGCGATTTGTAGATCAATTAGCAGCAAAACTTCACCAAAGCATAATTTCTTCAGTTTTTCACCAAATTGAGTGCAGAAAGAGCCCAGCTAGGGGTTTTTTACTATTTTGGAGCCATTTGAGACATTATTTTTTCATTATGAGCACTGCAAATCCATGTAAACACAAATCTGAGCACATAGTGAAAGAGGCCCAACATTGGAAGTGATCTAGGTGGATATCGGTGGCCACCCACCTATTCCATTTGGACTAGCACCATCAATTCTTGCAGCTTTTCACGTTCAGCACAACTTACTATTTTTAGCAGGTTTTCAGGTCCTCCACTCCTAAAGCCATTTTGGGGCCTTAATGATCTAGGTGGATATTGGTGGCCACCCACCTATTCCATTTGAACCCCCACCATCAGTTCTTTCAGTTTTCAAGTTGCGACAAAACTTACTATTTTTAGCAGTTTTTCGGGTCCTGAACTTCCGGAGCCGTTTTGAGGCCCTAAACGACATTTTTTGGGAAAACGGAGAGCAACATGGGTCCATGGACCGATGTTGCTTGTTCAAAAATTGAAGTCCTCGGATAGATCTTTCTAACGAGCTATTGAGCGCGTCAAACGGAGATCGGATGCCAAAGTTACGTCCCCGGGAAGTTGAACCACCAATTTACCCAAATGGGGCCCACAGTTTTGGCGCTTCATCTCCTACGGTTAGGGTTTTGGACCTTTCGGATTCTACATTGTTCTCAACAATAAATAGGCCCTCGAGCCTCATTGTAATACAGTTCAGGGGGCTGGGAGCCGATACATCTCTTCTCAGAGATAAGCGCTACCTACCACCCCTAGCTATTTTATTTCCATTATGTCTGTAAGCATCTTTCTGTTATTTGATATTAATGAAATGAAGTGTTATTTCCGCTGCATCTCTGTATTTATGGTTATGTGTTTATTCTGTTGCGTTCCTGCATAAATCCGGATCGGTGGTATCAGAGCGGTCTGCTTTTTCTCGATCCTTCTTTGCATGTCCCCAACGAGGTCGGGGTATAAGGAGCTAGGGCTTGATCTGGTGGAACCTTTGCAAGATCGGCCTCGCAAACCTCGACGGACGCCCATGGGGGATGAAAAGAAAGATGAGGGAGCAGGAGATCCTATCAAAATATTGCTCGAGGAGGCCCTCGAAAGACAAAGGAACGTGATGATGGATAAATTTTCTCAAATCCTTCAACGGCCCCCGCCCCCTATAGCGCATACGCATCCATAACCACTACGGAGGCACCACTCACCAGTACGAGGTAAAATTTGACATTCCTATGTTGGGTAAAAATAGATGCGAAGCGCGTAGACGGATGGTTTAAATTTGCGGAAGGGTGTTCTGGGTCCGCAACTATACGTGAGAAAATATTATTTTTTCACTCCTCAAAGCTGCCCCCCATGTCAAGGCGGTGGGGAAACCTACGTGTAAGAGGGCGAAGGGGAACCACCTCTGCATTCTTAAGCACACCCCGCCAGGGTCGTTTCGAGATGGCATCAAGGAACAATATTACCCCGTGGGGAGCTATGAGGACAAATACATCCAATGGACCACGCTGTGGCAACAAAAGGATCAAGATGTGCACGAATTGACAAATCTGTTCTATACCCTGCGCACAAAGTTGGGTATTAAAGATTCAGAGAGACATTTGGTGCTCAAGTACCGTGGCTGTCTACACAAACACATTTAAGAGGAAATGGAGTTCCTTGACATTACATTGCTTGGTATGGCATATCGCTATGCCGCCAACATCGAGCAGAAATTTAAGCAGAAGAAGCGAGACTTTGGATCTGCGAATCTGAAAGGTGCCCCCGAACCGAAGAACAAGGGGCAAGGCCAAAGCAATGCGACTCAGAACAACACCACAAATCCAAAGAAGGACACAGGGAAGTGGTGTGAATTTCATAACAACCCCACTCACAGCACAAATGAGTGTCGGGCCAAATAGTCTTTGGTGGCCAAACTAAAGGCACCCGAATCAGATGCATTTTCTGATCCTGAGTTAGAACCAGAAAAAGGCAATGACAAAGGGAAGCAGATCATTGATGCAGATCCCAGTGCCATTGTTGCCACCACCAAGATCCAGAGGGAGGGTCCAGAGGATCCAGAGGAGGGGGAGCGCCTCTTCCAGTCGCAGATGTGGGTGAAGGGTTCTCCGCTGCAATTTCTCGTCGATAGCGGAAGCCAAAAGAACCTCATCTCAGCAGAGGTCGTGAAGCGGCTCGGCCTACCAACCATAGCACACCCGCAGCCATATACCATCGGGTGGCTCCACCCAGGGAGAGATCTCCGCATCCGCCAGCAGTGCCGCCTTCCATACAGTATCAAGCCATTCACGGATGAGGTATTGTGTGATGTTGCTCCTCTTGATGCAGCTGATGTATTATTGGGCCAACCATACTTGTGGAGGCGACATGCTGTGTATGAGTCTAGGCCTCGTGCTGTTATTATTACTTTGGGAAATAACTTGTATAGGATACCGGAGGTAGTACCGCCTCCTGTCATCTCTTTGACTACTGCAAAAAAACGCAGTAAGATTTTTTCCCAAACCAGGAAATTCATTTTCCTTACAAATCACTCACAAGGAAAGAAGAATATTGTGGCCACAACCTTGAAACAGGGCTCCCTTGCACGGCTGCAGCATATGGACAAAGTCATGGAGGAATACGGGGACATTTTATCCTCACTCATAAAAAGATTCCCCGCCCTAACTGTCAGGCGCTCCTCCCGATGATACGACTCCCAACGCTGCAGCAGGATGTTGCCATAAATCACGCAACTACATCTGAGAATCCAAGCAATGTCTTTATTAAAGGTGATAAAGAAACAAAATTACTAAGTAAATAGACTGTCCACCCGCAGGTCCTTGACATCTTAAACACATCTAATACTCAGTTCAACAGAATTTGCCTCATCTCATGGAGGATCTCAGCGCAATGGGGACCATTGCTTCCTAAGGAGGGAGGAATGATCCAGGTGGATATCGGTGGCCACCCACCTATTCCATTTGGACCAGCACCATCAATTCTTGCAGCTTTTCACATTCAGCACAACTTACTATTTTTAGGAGGTTTTCGGGTCCTCCACTCTCGGAGCCGTTTTGGGGGCTTAATGATCCAGGTGGATATTGGTGGCCACCCACCTATTCCATTTGAACCCCCATCATCAATTCTTGCAGCTTTTCACATTCAGCACAAAACTTACTATTTTTAGCAGTTTTTTCGGGTCCTGAACTTCCAGAGCCATTTTGAGGCCCTAAACGACGTTTTTTGGGTATGAAAGCGCCAACGAATTTGCTAATCAAATTTGTCTCAATAGCTGTAGTCCTCGGATAGAGATTTCTAATGATGTATCATGTGCGTCAAACGGAGATAGTATGCCAAAGTTATGCCCCCGGGAAGTTGAACCACCAATTTACCCAAACGGGCGCCCACAATTTTGACACCTCATCTCCTACGGTTAGGTTTTTGGACGTTTCAAATTCTACATTGTTTCTCAATAATAAATAGGCCCTCGAGCCTCATTGTAACACAGTTCAGAGGTCTGTAGCCATCACATCTCTTCTCAGAGATTCGCTACCAGCACCCTAGCTATTTTATTTCCATTATGCTTGTAAGCATATTTCTGTTATTTGATATTAATGAAATGAAGCATTATTTCCGCTGCATCTCTATGTTCATGGTTATTTCTATATTATGTTGCGTTCCTACATAAAATCCAGGTCAGGAAGCTAGACCATGAAATGTAGCCCAGGAGGGGAGAACTTCTTTGTCATTTTGTTGCCTTGTTTCTGTTATGGTATTATTGTATATGTTTTTATGTTGCAAAACTGAGTTTAAAAACTCAAATTATGTGTTATTGCAGCTTACCTAATTGTATAAAATGCATAAAATTTAACTTGAAAATTTCATCAAACCTTCAAGTTTGCAAATACAGATCAACAGATGCTTGCAAGAGAGGGCTTGGTGGAGTCCTTACGCAGGAAGGACAGGTGGTATGTTATGAGTCACGGAAACTAAATGAGCACAAGCAGAACTATCTGACACATGATCTTGAGTTGGCAACGATCATTCATGCATTGAAAATGTGGAGGCACTATCTTCTGGGCAGACAATTCATATTGATGAGTGATCACAGTGGATTGTGGTATCTATTTGACCAACCGAATCAGAACTCCAAGCAAGCTAGATGGTTGGCCACGATCAGTGAGTTTGACTTTGAGATCAGGTTTATTAAAGGTAATGAGAACAGGGTTTCAGATGCTCTTAGCAGGCGGATATAGATGAATCATATAGCAGTTACGAATTCTTATGGAGCAGATCTACAAGATAAGATCTTGTAAGCATGTTAGCAGGATGTCAGGTATATGGAGCTTAGGCGCAAATTGTAGAAGAATACAAGCACAGGTACAAGTATGGGTACAAATACAGGTACAGGTGGCTTGATCATGTTTAGATACAAGGTATCTATGCCAGACAACAATGAGCTCAAGAAGGTGATATTGAGGGAGTTTCATGTGAAACCGTATTGAGGTCACCCAAGCTATCAGAGGACGCTGACAATAGTGAAGAAATTTTACTATTGGCTCAATTTGAAGAGATACATAGCAGAGTTTGTGCCTAGATGTTTGGATTTCCAACAGGTCAAGAAAGAGTGTAAACATCCAGGTGGACTACTACAGCCAATTCTGATTCCTGAGTGGAAATGGGAGGTAATTCCATGGACTTTATCATAGGTTTACCGAGGACATCTAGACATGTTAGGATATTCCGACACATAGGAAATAGTTAATTATAACTTGGTCTAGTATAGAGTTAGTTAAAGTGTGTTTCTTTACTATGTACATTTCTAACTTATAATTTGACGGTCACGATATGTAGTGATCTGACGGTTCACTCTCTCCTCAGTATTACAGACACTTGATTTGTGGCTTAACACCTGATTGGCCCATGATATCTATTTAAAGAGCATGGATGGTCATTTGTCTGGTAACCGTTTATGAGAGAAGCTTATGTAAAATTTATTTCCTTATTAATAAATTGCCTGAAGTGGCCGTGTTGGCTCGGGTCGTGGACTATTTCCCTCTTTGAGGGTTTTAACCACGTCAAATACCGGTGTACTAATCTGTGATCTATTTGTGAGTGGTGACCTTTGGTGTTTGATCTAAGGAACTTAATCTGTAAATTCCTACATGGTATCAGAGCTATTTTTAGGGCCACATCTATTGTTGATCCAAATCCGAAGCTGATTTGACTGCATACGATTGTAGTTTTCCAGATCTACTATTTTTGACCATTTTCAGGCCGGGATAGGAAATAGTTAATTATGTGCAAATTACATAGTAAATTGCACTCCTGCTAAGGTTTTAAGGAATATAAATCCAGAAGAAGCCCGAAGCTCATTCAAACCAGATGTAAGTCACTTTCATGTTTTTGGAAGTGATGCTTGGGCCCATATTCCATATGCGAAACATAAAGCCTTAGAAACTAAGAGTAAAAAAAGCATTTTTGTTGGATATTCTAAAGATGTCAAAGGATATAGAATTCTTCAACCAAAATCCAAAAATATAATCATTAGAAGAGATGTAAAATTTTATGAAATTATATCGGCTTGCGAGCCTCGTTCGGCGGGTGTGCCACCTTTTTCCTATGATCCTGATTCAGCATATGTGCCACCTCTCTCTATCTCTTCTATTTTTGACAACATTCCTTCAATTTAGGATGATGACAGGGAGGATGAAAATCCTCCTCCACCTCCTCAAGATATCCCTTCAGCTCCATAGCTTCCAAGATGGGTCCGCTCTACTCGGGATGCAGCAGGTGACCCTGTACATCGACGTCGTACACGTTCTTAGTTCAAAAGAGCCTCTTATGTATTGGCTCAACTTCCAGAAAATCCTGATACAGACACCTTTGAAGAAGCTTTAGGTCATCTAAATTGGGATGAAGATATGAATGAAGAATATCATTCCTTATTGGCAACGATACTTTGGATCTTGTTCCTCTTCCAAAAAGAAGAAAACTTGTTAGATCCAAATGGGTTTACAGAACAAAGTTTGGACTAGATGGAAAAGTGGATAAACATAAATCTTGTCTTGTTGCTAAAGGATTTTCACAAGTTGAAGGCATTGACTATACTGAAACCTTCTCCCCTGTTGCCAAAATGAATTCTATCTACCTTATTCTTTCCCTTGTTGCCTCCTTTAAATAGGAATTCCATCATATGGATGTTAAATCTACCTTCTTACATGGGGATTTGCATGAAGAAATCTACATGGAACAACCCACTGGCTTTATCCAAGATTAATATAGCCTTCTTTGTTGCCTTAGGAAGTATCTTTATGGTCTCAAACAAGCCCCTCGAGCTTAGTATGCCAAAATGGATAACTTTCTTTTAGATAATGGCTTCTCTAGATGTCATTCTGACAACAATGTCTACAGCAAGAAAGTGGGTAAGTCCTGAATGATCCTTTTTCTTTATGTTGATGATCTTATCCTTAATGGTATTGATCCCCACCTTATAAACCATGTGAATTATAGCCTCAAACAAAAGTTTGAAATGATAGACTTAGGACACTTGCATTATTTCCTTGGTCTTCAAGTCTTGCAATCCAAAGAAGGTATTACCCTTTCTCAGTCAAAGTATGCATGTGATCTTCTACACCACTTTCACATGGAAGACTGTAAGCCAGCCCCTTCTCCCTTTCAGTTTGGATTCAAGCTTTTAGTCACTTTTACTTCCCCTGAAGTTGATGCTACCTTATACCGTCAACTTGTTGGTAAACTTTTGTATCGAACCCTTACCTGTCCTGATATTTCCTTTTCCGTTGGTCTTGTTGCTTGGTTTATGCACCGACCTCATGAAATTCACCGGAAAGTAATGAAATAATACTTTAATATATTCGAGGTACATTTCAGTTCGGGATTCATTACAGTGCAGGCGCATCTCCATTCTTTATTGGTTTCACTGATTCTGATTGGGCTAGTGACCCTCATGATCGAAAGTCTACTGTAGGTTATGTATTCACTCTTGGTTCAGGGCCTATTACATGGTCTTGTAAGAAAAAAAGTGCCATCTCTCTTTCTTTAGCAGAAGCATAGTATCATGGTGCAGTTGAAGCTAGCAAGGAAGCCTTGTGGCTTCGTCAGATCTGTTAGCACCCAATCTGAACCTCAGGCTGAAAAGGGCAAATCAGGGTAACAACTAAACCACGCTCAGCCTTGTAGCTAGCCCTACAAGGACAGGAGAGGGCTCTCTCCATAAAATAGATATCCAATAAAACAATAATGAAACTGATTTTAGGCTAGGTATATAAATGGGGAAAAGAGTTTTGATGGATAACTGAAATTTCAGGGATGTATGGGACAAAAGGGCAGTATGAACTGAGGAATTAAATCAGGGTACAGGATATTTCATGGGGCAAGATAGGCAGGAGATTTAGCAATCAAGTTGAAATAAGGTGGAGTGGAAAGACTGTTGAGAAGCTAAAAAGGGCATACTAAATGAATCCTTTTCAAACAGAAGAAAATAAAAGAGTAAGAATGATTCCCCAAGGCAGAGCATATAAAATGGATTCTACCTTTCTAACTTGAAAACATTCAACTGGAAATGTTTATGAATGAATGTTGCAACATAACAAAGTACATATGAAACACAAAGAAAAGACATATGCTAAAACTCATACCACATGAATCCCACAAATCAGAGCTGCATCACTTTATTAATTCCCTGCCAACCTGTACAACGGAGCACAGAGCTCACTGCCACACTATTCCCCTACTTCTGAGTTTTCAGACCTCAGACTTTCAGCCCTTTACAAATGATTAAAATTTACAATAAATATACGGATCTTGCAGGAATACAAATCGATGGGAAAGGGAGAAATCACAACTGAAGATTGAAGGCCAAAATCCAACAGTCTCTCGGTAAAGGGAGAGCAGCGTTACTTTGTTCCACTTGAAATTCACTGATAACCAAATGGGAAGGCGAAAGCCTGTAGTGTGTATCCCTTAGAATCTTTGCCGAAGATGCGACTGTTACATTTCTGTTTCTTTGGCCTTTGACGTTTCGACTTCCTTTAGTTCTTCATTCTCTAGCTTTTTAATAAAATGTTGATAAAATGAATTTATGCTTTTCGTGAAGGGAAAAATGCGTTTAAATGGGAAAGGGAAGGGAAAAGAGACGGAAGTCATATAAAAATCGCAATCAGGATCGGGAGCGGGGCAGAGATATATAATATAGTAATCGCAATCGCAATCGGAGCGGAGGGCACGGCAGAGTGACGTATTACATATATGCGATGCGATGGGAGGAAGGCCTTTGTAATATACGAGTATGACCAAAGTTTCAGATTAACAAAGGACTGGGCCCTTTATATGTGAATTGGGCGGAAGTATTATGGTGGGCCCGAGGGATCAATCGCAATCGCAAATCGGAAGGGGAAGGTAATCACGATCGGAACAATCAGGAGGGGAGTTGCGATTGAAAAGTCTCGATTGGCGGAGGACCGTTGGATTTGGACGAGGAGATCAACGGTGGAGGGATGATCAGGGAGGGGGACTTATGGAAGCGCTGATTGCGATGGCGCGATCGGAGGTGGGCCGTCCGATCGGACTAGGAGATCAACGGCTGAGGGATGATCGGGGGTGTCGCGATCGGAGGATCAGGGAAGGGACTTGCGATTGAACAATCGGAAGGGAATGCGATCGGGCAATCGGAAGGGGGGACTTGCGATCAATCGCAATCGGAATCTGTTGCGATTGGACAATCGGAAGGGGATGCGATCGGGAAATCGGAAGGGGGGACTTGCGATCAATCGCAATCGGAGTCTGTTGCGATTGGCCGATCGGGGTTATTTGCGATCGGAACTATTTGCGATTGCGATTTATCATAATAAACTCTAAACTTTATATTATAAATTTTTATCATATGCATGGTGGGGAAGTGGTTATGACGGCGGAAATTTATATACATAAACTTTATATTAAAGTTTAGGGGTAATGGTGGGGAAGTGGTTTAATGTGATAATGCGAATTTTTGCCATCGGAAAGGGAAAAAGGGGTTTTTAAAGGGATATTAAAACTTTGAACATAAAGTTAAGGGGGGGAAATGGGAAATAGGGGATATATGAGGGCATAGGGACTTTTACTTCACTTAAGCATAAAATTCAATCCGGAAGTCAGTTTTGAGAGTCTAGTATACCGTTGGAAAGCTCTTTCCGGGCTCTTTCTGATGGATTTGCTTTGAAGATGATATGGTGCTGAACATGTAGTGAAAAACTTCTCTGAAGGGCAGGGTGAAGGATTTGTCGGAGATGACAGCTTCTGAATTGTGACTAAAAGGCAAAGCATTATGTTTTCACCTCAAAACATGGTTTTGAGGTGAAACTTACATCAAGCTGAATAAATGTCTTCTATGATCGCCCTGGTGTTGTGACTTTGAATTTATTGACTTCCTCATGACCTTGCTGACATTATTGACATTTGACCCATTAACTTGACCATGGTGAGACCCTAGAAACTAATGAGACCCATCCTGTGACCTACTGGTATAGTTTTGAGAATGAAAGAGACTAATGTCTGAAGACCATAGGGAGGAAAATCAGCAAGTATCATCATGAAGGAAAACTGATAAAAATCACTACCATCAATGAATCCATGACCTAGCGGAATGGTGAAATTGATTATTATGGGACTCCTAATATGCAAATGCAAAGAGAAATTTTGATCACTGATGGCAGTATGACTAGACTGACACTAACATTGGCTCCAATGGGGATGGTAGCTCCTTGGAGGTGCCAAGAACACCGTAGACCAAGTAGCCTTATTCATTGGGCATGGAATTAAAAATACCGAAAACTGACACAATGCATACTGACACGGACTCATGACTAAGAATAAAAAACTGAAATAAACCAAACCATATACATATCATTCAAGTTTTATAGCCTTCACCTCGGGCCCCAAACTTCAACGACTGTGTACTCCAAACTCTGAATATAACATGGTATATACAACGATGATGACATAAATTTTGATCATTTGTTTTCAACCATGGTAGTGCTTCAAAAGCCTACCATTTACTGCTCCTCCAGGGCAATTTTAGCCATCCGTTTCTGAAAGCAAGAATGCATTCTGTCCTCTGTATGTTGAGATCCTGTATGGTCCTTTCCACAGGTTTTCAAACTTACCGTGCTTCCCTTTGTCTTCATTTCTAGCATCCCATTTCAACACTGTATCATCCAGCTGAAACCTTTCTTCTTTTGTCTTCCTGTCATAGATCTTTTTTATTTTCTCCTGCAACTCAATAGCGTTCTGTGACACTCCCTCTCTTGTTTGCTGAAGGTGGATCATTTGATTGATCCTTCACTGATTGTCATTGTCCTCGCTGTCAACTTCTTGCAATAATCTCATAACTAGGACTGTAAGGGATGTAGGAAAGATAGCATCATTACCATAAACCAACTCAAATGGTGACATACCTATTGATCTTTACTGCTAACTCTATCTGCCCACAGTGCGTTGATGAGCTTCCGGTACCAATTTCTTTTATTTGCCTCCAGCATTTTCTTAATTATATTCACTAGTGATTTGTTAGAGGACTCAGCCAGGCCATTTCCTTGTGGATAATACGTTGTCGAATGGCCCAACGCGATGTTGTATTTGTCACAAAAATCGATCATTTTCTTGGATCTAAACGCGGTTGCATTGTCTGTTACGATTTTGCATGGGCAGCCAAAACGAGATAAAATATTTGATTCCAGGAATTGAATGATTGCCATGTCTGTTGTTTTCCTGGCTGGGACAGCCTCGATCCATTTAGTAAAGTAATCTGTCCCTGTCAATATCCATCGGTGTTGTGTTGAGGACGCGGGATGAATCTCTCCTATAAAATCGAGCCCCCACTGCTGAAAGGGTGCGTTCACCGAAACTGGTCTCAAAGGGAGCGGAAGCAATTTCTTCTTCCCTTGAAAGATTTGGCATTCATGACATTTCGTTACGGCCTTATATAAATCAGAGAATAATGTGGGCTAATAATATCCTGCTCTCAATATCTTGTTGGCTGTAGTCTTCCAAAACAAGTGACCACCACAGTCGCCTTTATGAAACTCGTGCATTACCTTCTGCGCTTCTTCTTCAACCAAACAATTGAGCAGAACGCCTCCTGGATCTTTCCAATACAGAGCTCTGTCTAAAATGCAGTATTTTGCGGCTTTTAGTTTCAGGGATCTACCTTTTCTCTTGGACACACCCGTAGGAGGTGACAAATGCTGAAGGACATAGACAATGTCTGAATACCACGGGGATTGCAGAAAAATATCAGAAATTGGAACCAGTAAACCTTCATCTTCATCTTCTGCCACTGCTGTTATGAGGTTTATATCTAAAGCACGCAGATTTGATAGGGCCATCAATTTCGCCAAGCCTTGGCCTTTGATCAACTTCGTGGGCTTGATCTCCAGATCGTACTCCAACATGGCCGCTATCCATTTACCTCTCCGACCTTCTGGATCAGTTTGCATCAACACATCCTTCACTGCAGCGTTGGGGACATATGCTATAGTATGTGAATGCAAAATATAGACCCTGAAATCCTTCAATGCTTTGATAAGGGCCAATGCATGTTTTTCAATGATATTATACCTCAAAGCAGCGTCTCTAATAGTTCTACTTAAAAAGGCAATTGGCTTTTCAATCTCGTCTCTCTTTTGCATTAAAACAGCAGCCAAAGTATGCTCAGATGCAAACGAAAATATGACAAAGTCTTGAGTGTAGTCGGGACTGATCAAAACTGGGGCATTGGACAAAGCAAGCTTTACCAGATTGAATGATTTGATAGCCTCCTCACTCCATTTAAAAGTGATGTCCTTTTTCAACATATTAGTCATTTCCCTCAAATGTTCAGCTAGGTTTGGAATGAATCGTCGCAAGAAGTTCATTTTACCATTAAAAGCCTGAATCTCCTTCTTGTTTCGTGGCAGGTCTATAAGCTGAATTGCCTCCACTCTAGCTAGATCGATGCGAATACCATCTTTGGAGATGATATGCCCCAGCAGCTTGCCTTCATCCATGGCAAAGAGGCACTTTTTGGGATTGAGAGAAATTCCGAAATTTTTGCATCGCCGAAAAACAACTCTCAAATGGTGCAAATGCTCATCATCTGATCCTGAAAACACTCTCAAATCATCCAAATAAATAACCAAAAAAACATCTTTTTCATTGGCAAAAGCAATGTCCATTGCACACTGGAAAGTAGCTCCTGCATTCTTCAGTCCAAAAGGCATTTTGGCATACTGGAAGGTTCCCCAGGGTGTTGTGAATGCAGTTTTATCTTGGTCCTTCTCATGCACCAAGATTTGGTTGTAGCCTAAGTAGCCGTCGAGTAGTGACATCCTGGATGCTCCAACTACTCTCTGCAGAACATGGTCCATTTTCGAAAGTGGATAATTATCTTTCAAGGAGGCCTTATTCAAGTTCCGAAAATCTATACACAACCTTATCTCTCCAGTCTTCTTACGTACCGGGACCAAATTCGAAATCCAATCAGAAAATATAATGGGGACTATGATACCAGCTTTGTATAATCTGTTTACCTCCTTTTCAATTGATGGCAACAGCTTTGGGTTGATTCTTCTCAGCTTCTGTCTGAAAGGCTTTTGATCCAGCTTGATAGGAATAGTATGCTGGATTATGTTCTTATCATACACGTTCAAGTCTGAATAGTCCCACGCAAATACATCAGAGAATTCGGAAAGCAACTCCACATACTTCTCCTTCACTTCAGGGGACAATGTCTTTGACAATTTGACAAACTTAGGCTGATCAGGTGTTCCGAGATTCACATATTCAACTCCTTTCTCTGTGGGCACCAAGCTTGGCTTCTTTGCAACATCGTCCTGATCAAACAGCTCCTCTAGAGTTATAAGACCTCTAGGAATCATATTGTCTTTCAGCTGCAATATGTCCATTTGGTTTGTTTCCAATTCTTGGTCATCAACCACATACTCACCTTCTATGGGAGTGTCCTTAAATTTTCCATCACCCTGTAAAAATGCATTGATCTCATTATCGTCCCAAAATACTTGCCAATACCTTAAATTATCCGGAACAGCAGGCCTATGTTTGACATGAATCTCGAATTTGTTGCTGGAGTTCATCGGAATCTTCATGTTACTTGCAGTAGTGGCAAGAGAATCAGCAATAAGATTCTGCATCCTAGGTACCGCTGTCAAAGTGTATTCTGGGAATGTCTTCAAAATGTCCAGAACTGCATTTCTGTATGCCCTCGGTCTTGGATGTTTAGCTTGGTATTCTGCTTTCACCTGCTTGATTATTAACTCAGAGTTGCCATACACAGAAATCCTTTTTGCCTTCAACTTTTTCAAGATTTTGAGGCCTGCAATCAGAGCTTCATACTCTGCTTCATTGTTAGAGCATTCAAAGGCCAACTTATAAGCACATACTCTAACATTACTAGGGACCTTTTCAGGCTGAAACATAGGACTCCTTACCCATATTCCAATGTCGGATCCATCCTTACCGACAGCTCCATAAAAATCCATACTCCATAGGCCTTCTTCTTCTTCTTGTAGATGCTGAAATTTAGTTTCTTCCTTCTTTTCACCTTGGTTGATTTCTGGCTTTTTGTTATCCCTTTGTTACTGGCAATCAGGAGGCTCAGAAGTACTTGCTGCTTTGTCCTTCTCCTGCTTGAGGACTTCTCTGAAATTTTCTGAGATCTCAGGTATCTCCTCCACTTGTACCAACTGAACATCCTCATCATTCAGACCACCATCTGAATATAGGACAAACGATTCTAAATCTGTGTGGACTGCATTGATGGGATGATTCATGGGCTTGTCTTTAATGGTGATCATATATTTCATTTTATTCTCCCTATATAACTTCCTCAACTGGCCAAATACAGGGATTGTGGCATAGGAGAAATCAAGTTGTATGGTTCCTTTAAGTTTTGCATCCTTTAAGTTTTGCACCCCAAGACCTAGATAGAAGCATTCCAAACCGTGGTGGGACATCGGCAACAACTACATCCATCAAGACATTTTTGGCTGGGATTTGATCTAAAGACACTACTAAATCTTTGATGAGACCAATACAATGGACCCTACTTGAGTCAAAAGAATACAAATCATGGTCCTTTCTAGTAACATCAAGGCCTAACTTTTCCATGACAGCTTTGGGCATCAAATTATGCGAGGCCCCGGAGTCCAACATGGCATTATGCAAGACAAACTCATGCAACCTAAGACTCAGGTAAAAGGGAGGAACTTCGCTTTCTTCAGATTCTCCTATGGCTGGACCAAAGATTAGCTCTGGGTAGTCATCTTCCACATTAACCATATCAGAAAGAGAGTCTATTTGCAAGGCTTTAGATACCTGACTCTTATATACACTATTCTTTACCAACTCGGTCAAAGGCACGGACACTTTCAACTTGGAAATTTCACTTTCTAAATTAAAGGAGGGAGATTTTTCTACCTCTTTAGTAGGAGGGTCTTTCTTCTCTGTTTTCTCTTTCGCTGTGTTCTGCTTGCTTTTCTCTTTTGCAGCGTTCTCAGCTGTATTAGTGACTGCGGGTGTTTTGCTGGATGAAGGATTGGCCAGCTCTTTTCCTTTCTTCTGTGCCTCGTCCTCAATTTGTAGTTCTTTTCTTTTTTGAATGGGGCTGATTGCGACGTTTCTGTTCCTTAGAGAATACTGCCTTTGCTGGGCTGACAGCGCGTTCATATACCCTCTCTGGTAATCATCAGATTCTTCTTCTAACATTACGTCGTTTTCCAGGATGAAATTTTCGTCCCCTCGAATGTCTGGAGTCGCCCCTGTGTATTCTTCGTCTTCTGTGAGGAAAATGGGCTCACCATCAGCTGTGAAAAAATGATTGGTTTCAAACAGGGGACCATCATCATCTGAGTCAGTCCCTTGCACGTAGTTCTGCTGTAATGGCGTTCTAATCTGTTGTTGTGGTGCCGCTTGGTCCTGTCCCCTCTGTTCTCTCTGCCTAATTCTGAATAGCGGCTGATGTTGACCTCTAAAATTCGGATTTCTTATTTGGGTTTCCGGTTTGTCCGAAATTTTTAATTGATCAACCATCCTTTCCATTGTACGAATTAGGGTGTCCATTTTGCTTTCCGAAGGGGATGCTTCTTCTTTCACCACGACTTTCTTTTCAGCTCTGGCTCGAGCTCTTCTAGCCAGCAGATTTGCTTCGACGATTACTGCCATCTTCTGCATTTCTTCAAGTGACGGTGGATCTCTTTCACGTAGTTGATATGCCATATCGGCATCAAAACCATCCGGAAACCTCAGCATAGCTGAATCGACAGGAGGTTTGAGGTTAGCCAGAATAGCATTGTATACCGTATTGAATATAAAACAATAGTCTTGCACCGTTTCACCCGCATTCCTTTTAATATTCTCATATTCAGACAGAATTTGCTGTGGATTTATTTTCACCTCCCATTGGTCTAAGAACTGCATGTGTAACTCCTGTAAAGTGTGAATAGAGCCTGCCGGTAAAGCTCTGAACCACTTTCTCACTTGACCTCCAAAGCTTTGAACAAACAACCTGGTAGCTACATCTTCTTCTTCCACTTCATGCAAGTCACAAAAGTCATTCATCTTGTCAACATGCTGTTGGGCTGTAATGCCCTGAGTGGTATCAAAGATAGTAATTTTACTCTGATAATCAACAGGCATATCATTGAGAACCTGAGGTAAAACCAAGGGTGCATACCGGGCAGCCATAATTCTGGGAGGATTTACCACAGCGTTTGTAGTGCTGGAATTTGAGGTAGGTGTTGATGGAGGAGATGAAAACTAGGAATTGATTGATGGGAATGCTGATGAATCAGGAGGATGGAATGCTACTCCTAATGATTCTGAAGGCTCAGGAATATAAGTTGCAGTGATGGACTGAGGTGAATTCAAAATGTAGTCATCAATGGAAGAATTTTCTCTCTGAACTTCGATATCTACAAGAAAGTCCGGATCTAAAACCATGTCTTCAAGTGCAATTTCAGACTTATTTCTAAACAAAGAAAGCTCAAAATTCTTATCAAAAGAAAGCTCTTCTACAAAAAACCACTCACTAGGCCAAGTATGGGATCTGAGAATAGGTGTAGGATTTAGCGATCCCTCTTGTCTTCTGACTATTCTTGGGATAAGATTTGGATTTTCGAACACAGGGGGAGGATTTGGATCAGGGTTGGCCCTTGTATATCTTCTTGAAGCCAGTGTGGTCAAATTACTACTGTACGATATTTATGTCAGCCTAGAAAACTCTGAAATATCATCATCAAGACTTTACAAGAAAAATATTACTGGGGTGATAAATCTTCCATGCAAAAATTTTGTAATCGAGTGCTCCCCAGTGGAGTCACCAGAGATGTTAGCACCCAATCTGAACCTCTAGCTGAAAAAGGAAAATCAGGGTAACAACTAAACCACGCTCAGCCTTGTAGCTAGCCCTACAAGGACAGGAGAGGGCTCTCTCCGTAGAGTAGATATTCGATAAAGCAATAATGAAACTGATTTTAGGCTAGGTATGTAAATGGGGAAAAGAGTTTTGATGGATAACTGAAATTTCAGGGATGTATGGAACAAAAGGACAGTATGAACTGAGGAATTAAATCAGGGTACAAGATATTTCATGGGGCAAGATAGGTAGGAGATTTAGCAATCAAGTTTGAAATAAGGTGGAGTGGAAAGACGGTTGAGAAGCTGAAAAGGGAATACTGAATGAATCCTTTTCAAACAGAAGAAAATAAAAGAGTGTGAATGACAGAGCATATAAAATGGATTCTACCTTTCTAACTTGAAAACATTCAACTCGAAATGTTTATGAATGAATGTTGCAACATAACAAAGTACATATGAAACACAAAGAAAAGACATATGCTAAAACTCATACCACATGAATCCCACAAATCAGAGCTGCATCACTTTATTAATTCCTTGCCAAACTGTACAACGAAGCACAGAGCTCACTGCCACACTATTCCCCTACTTCTAAGTTTTCAAACCTCAGACTTTTAGCCCTTTACAAATGATTAAAATTTACAATAAATAGACGGATCTTGCAGGAATACAAATCAATGGGAAAGGGACAAATCACAACTGAAGATGGAAGGCCAAAAGCCAACAGTCTCTCGGTAAAGGGAGAGCAACGTTACTTTGTTCCACTTGAAATTCACAGATAACCAAATGGGAAGGCGAAAGCCTGTAGTGTGGATCCCTTAGAATCTTTGCCGAAGATGCAACTATTACATTTCTGTTTCTTTGGCCTTTGATGTTTCGACTTCCTTTAATTCTTCATTCTCTGGGTTTTTAATAAAATGTTGATAAAATGAATTTATGCTTTTCGTGAAGGGAAAAATGTGTTTAAATGGGAAAGGGAAGGGAAAAGAGACGGGAGTCATATAAAAATCGCAATCAAGATCGAGAGTGGGGCAGAGATATATAATATAGTAATCACAATCGCAATCGGAGCGGAGGGCACGGCAGAGTGACGTATTACATATATGCGATGCGATGGGAGGAAGGCCTTTGTAATATACGAGTATGACCAAAGTTTCAGATTAACAAAGGACTAGGCCCTTTATATGTGAATTGGGCAGAAGTATTATGGTGGGCCCGAGGGATCAATCGCAATCACAAATCGGAAGGGGAAGGTAATCGCGATCGGAACAATCGGGAGGGGAGTTACGATTGAAAAGTCCCGATTGGCGGAGGACCGTTAGATTTGGACAAGGAGATCAACGGTGGAGGGATGATCGGGGGGGGGACTTATCGAAGCACCGATTACGATGGTGCAATTGGAGGTGGGTCATCTGATCGGACTGGGAGATCAACGGCTGAGGGATGATTGGGGGTGTCGCGATCAGAGGATCGGGGAAGGGACTTGCGATTGAACAATCGGAAGGGGATGCGATCGGGCAATCAGAAGGGGGGACTTGCGATCAATCGCAATCAGAGTCTGTTGCGATTGGACAATCGGAAGGGAATGCGATCGGGCAATCGAAAGGGGGGACTTGCGATCAATCGCAATCAGAATCTGTTGCGATTGGACAATCGGAAGGGGATGCGATCAGAACTATTTGCGATTGCGATTTATCATAATAAACTCTAAAATTTATATTATAAAGTTTTATCATATGCATGGGGGGGAAGTGGTTATGACGGTGGAAATTTATATATATAAACTTTATATTAAAATTTAGGGGTAATGGTGGGGAAGTGGTTTAATGTGATAATGCGAATTTTTTCCATCGGAAAGGGAAAAAGGGGTTTTTAAAGGGATATTAAAACTTTGAACATAAAGCTAAGGGGGAACAAATGGGAAATAGGGGATATGTGAGGGTATAGGGAATTTTACTTCACTTAAGCATAAAATTAAATCCAGAAGCCAGTTTCAAGAGTGTAGTATACCGTTGGAAAGCTCTTTCCGGGCTCTTTCTGATGGATCTGATTTGAAGATTATCTGGTGTTGAACATGCTGTGAAAAACTTCTCTGAAGGGCAGGGTGAAGATTTTGTCGGAGATGACAGCTTCTGAATTGTGACTGAAAGGAAAAGCATTATGTTTTCACCTCAAAACATGGTTTTGAGGTGAAACTTACATCAAGCTGAATAAATGTCTTCTTTGATCGCCCTGGTGCTGTGACTTTGAATTTATTGAATTCCTCATGACCTTGCTGACATTATTGACATTTGACCCATTAACTTGACCATGGTGAGACCCTAGAAACTAATGAGACCCATCCTATGACCTACTGGTATAGTTTTGAGAATGAAAGAGACTAATGTCTGAAGACCATAGGGAGGAAAATCAGCAAGTATCATCATGAGGGAAAACTGATAAAAATTACTACCATCAATGAATCCATGACCTAGCGGAATGGTGAAATTGATTATTATGGGACTCCTAATATGCAAATGCAAAGAGAAATTTTGATCACTGATGGCAGTATGACTAGACTGACACTAACAAGATCCTAGCCGAATTCGGTCTTCATTAGCAGCATCCAGCTACACTTTGGTGTGATAATCAGAGTGCCATTTAGCTATGCAAAGATCCATTTCAGCATCAGCGTATGAAACACATGGAGCTTCACATACACTTAATTAGAAATATCATTCATGATCGTGTTGTTGAAGTGTAGTATTGTTCAACCAATGATCAAGTTGTCGATATATTTACAAAGGCTCTCACCGAAGCGAAGTTTTACAAACTTCGATCTATGCTTGGAGTTCAGGAAAGTTATCATTAAGGGGGGATAGGCTCTAATGCCTCCTTCATTCTCCTAATGTGTCACCTTTGTAAATCCTTCAATCCTATCCTTCTCCTAATGTGTCACCTTTGTAAATCCTTCAATCCTATCCCAAGTTGTTCTTAAGGGGGGGTGTTAGGATATTCCGACACATAGGAAATAGTTAAGTACAACTTGGTCTAGCGTAGAGTTAGGTAAAGTGTGTTTCTCTACTATGTACATTTATAACTTATAATCTGTCGGTCACGATATGTAGTGATCCAAAATTTCACTCTCTCCTCAGTATTACCGACACTTGATCTGTGGCTTAGCACCCGATTGGTCCATGATCTCTATTTAATTAGCATGGAGGATCATTTGTCTAGTAATCGTTTATGAGAGAAGCTTATGTAAATTTCCTTTCTTTATTAGAAAATTTCCTAAAGTGGCCACGTTGGCTCAGGCCATGGACTATTTCCCTCTTTGATGGTTTTAACCACGTCAAATATTGGTGTACTAATTTGTGATCTATTTGTTAGTGGTGACCTTTCGTGTTTGATCTAAGGAACTTACCCTGTGAATTCCTACAAGACAACATAATTCGATCATGGTTGTGGTGGACAAGTTGACAAAGGTAGCGCACTTCATTCCAATTAAGTCTACATACTCGACGAATGATGTAGAACAATTATTTATCGAGGATGTGGTTAGATTGCATGGTGTTCCGCAAAAATATTGTGTCAAATAGGGATGCAGAGTTTACTTCCAAGTTTTGGAAGGAGTTGTTTGCAGGATTTGGCATAGAGTTGGCCTTCAGTATAGCTTATCATTCGCGGACAGATGAACAGAATGAGAGGGTCAACAGGATATTGGAGGATATGTTGAGGATGTATGTGATGCATCAGCGACAAAAGTGGGAAGAATACCTTCCATTGGTAGAGTTATCTTACGAAAATGGGTATCAGGAATATTTGAGGATGAGTCTATTTGAGGCATTGTATAGGCAGAGTTATAATACTTCGATCATTTGGTGTGATGTTGTTAACCAGGTATTGATTGGAACGAATATGTTGGCATAGATGGAACATGAAATGCAAGTAATTAAGAAGAATATGAAAGAAGCACATGATAGGAAGAAAATTTATGCATACCGGAACAAGTTGCTTAAGGAGTTTCAAGTTGGGGAACAGGTGTACTTGCGCATCAAGCCCAAGAAGAGCTCCTTGTGGATTGGATCATGTGCCAAGTTGGCACCTTGGTATTGTGGACATTGCGAGATTCTTGAGATGATTGGGCTATTAATATACTTGCACTGCCTCTGATAGTGAAATTCCACGATGTTTTCCATGTGCCATTGCTTAATAAGTATGTTAAATATGTTGATCATGTGATTGATTGGCTTGTATTGCAGGTGGAGCCAGAAGGAGAATTCTAGAAAAAACCCAGCAATCAAGCAGGTTAAAGTGCATGGAAGCATTTTGGGCCTGATGAAGTTACATGGGAGATTGTGGATCAGATGCGGGCCATGTATCCTTCCTTATTCAATGGTTGAGCGAATGTTTTGGCATGTGTTTTGGGTATATGTTTTTGGTACATGTTGGTATGATGTTTAGTATATGTACATATGTATATGAATGAAAATACCACCATGAGTTATGTTATAAAGCTCCAATAAGTTGTATGGGTGTCATGTCATTATGATGTTATAGTTTTCATGTTGTCATGTTGGTTTTCTTCTTAGCAGGTTGATCATTCTAAATACTGCAACGAGTTAAGTTATAAATCTCCATGGGAACTATGTTTTGCTTACAACAATCTTGTTGGTTGAAGGTATCATTGAACATCGAGGAAGTTGTTCCCCCAAGGGGGAGGGTTATGTAACAACCCTGGTGAAAATTCCATGTAATAAAATTTAATAAAGGAAAAATAATAACCAAGGTCATGGGACACGTAATCCAAGTTGAATGTTGGGAAAAAACATCCTAGTGCAGGTGTTCATATGGTTTATTATGGCTATGGAAATTGGCAAAGGCAATGACTGAGCCTTTGGAAAGTAAAAGTGGCATTTATTTATGAAAAATAATGGAAATAGGAGAAAAGGGAGGTGAAAGTTCACAAGTTGCATGTGAGGAGGAAAATGAAGGAAAATAATGGAAAATTGAAGAAAACAGAGGCCTCATTAATAAAAAGGCCTATGATGATCAATTGGTAACCTTTTGTCAGTTCAGGTTTAGAGCTCTCATTCTATTCTATCTCTCATACTCTTGGACACTTAGAATTTTCTTGGAGCAATCTTGGAGAGTGTGGAATGCTTGGAGTTTTGGAGAAAGAAGGCAAAGGAAGAGCAATAAAGTGCAAGAGGACATCAAAATCAGCAGCTATAATGGATTCTGTTTGCAAGTACCGAATTCCACGTATGTTTTCCCCACTAGTTTTGCAATGCATGGCATATGCATGTGGTTTCTTGGTTGTGATTTTTCATTGGCCTGGAGGATTTCCTAGAATTACAGTGGATTTTCCTAGCCTTTCCATTTCCTATATAACCGTGGTGTTGTGGGTTCATTGTTTGTTTGTTTTATGGTTGGTTATCATGTTCCTTTAGCTGTGGGTTGAGTTACTAGTTTCTAGAGCCTTGGTTGGACAAATGCTCTGGAGCCCTGTAATAGCTTGGGTTGAGTTACTAGTCCTGGAGCCTTGGTTAGAAAAATGCTCTGGAGCCTTTGGTGGGTTGAGTTACTAATCCTGGAGCCTTGGTTGGACAAACTCTCTGGAGCCGGAAAATAGTTGTGGGTTGAGTTGCTATTCTTGGAGCCTTGGTTGGAACAAATGCTCTGAAGCCCGAGACAACTTGGGTGGAGACCAATCTGGTGATAGCTATGATGTCTGACTGTGAAGTGGAATCACTTGTTGTGGGTTGAGGTGGTTTGGCCTCTAGAAGCCCTAGTTTGGTTTTGATTGATGAGTTTTATGATATCCCACATTCATGCTTGGAATATGGAACGTGGGTGACTAGATGAAGAGGGATTTAGCTTAAGCCATTTCTATGGTTGGGTCAAACGTCGAAGTCCTAGACTTGGTTGGATTTTGCTTATGGAAATAAGATCTCTTTTCCTCTTGTATTGGTGGGTAAATATGCTTGTTATTATGTGGCTTATATTGTTGTTATGTGCTTGTCATTTCTGTTGTTTATATGTTGGTTATGAATGTGTTTTATGATGAAGATGATGTATTTCTCTCATCATGTTTTGAGTTGTAAATGAATGAACAATGTATCTATGACCAAATAGATTATAATGAATTTAATGAGATGAGGCAAAAATGCTTCTTAGCGATTCTCAGATCTATTGTTTAAACCTGTAGATTACATATTTGTGACATGTTTGACAAAATTCCTGTCATGGCTAGTGTTAGGGTTCTATGTTTACGAATCTTGGTCATGTTAGTATTTCTATTTATCTGAGGTCAATTTGTAAACATTAGTCATGATGATCTATCTATTATGGTTTAAAGAGGTATACTTTTAGTTTGCGTGTCATGTAAAAAACAAAATTGAGTCAAAAAGGGGTCTATTTGTCATAATTCAAAAGTGTAATGTCATGAAAAACCATCATTAAAAGGGATAATCATAGGGAGTCATTGGGTCACCATGGAAAAGTAGTGAGGGGTCATCTCATAAAACTTTGGTCATCGTGAGTTAGTCACCTAAACATGGATATCGAATTTGCATCAAAGCAATAATGAGAAAGGATTGGGCACATATTTGGAGGTTTATTGAGTCAGTTTAGATGTCATTTCATGAGTGGTCATGACCTCAACATGAGTACTACGGGAAAAAGAATAGTTTTTTGTCATTCCTCAAGCGCTGCACTTTCCAAGAGGTGTTGTGCATTAATCGTTTCCATTTTCAAATCAAAATCATTGCCATCAATTCCGCTCTAGAATGTTTTGGGATATTATTTAAATTTTCACCTTCACCCAAAATCACTCATTTCCAATTTATTTTTAATGGAAACCTATGGAGTGGTCGTGTTAAGGTGTTGTGCAAAGGAGGCAGGGGCGCTGCGTTTCCACACAACGCTACTTTTCTCATCAATATGAAGACCAAACTCCTTTCACAGAGCTTCCATGTGTAAAGTGTTATATGTGTTGAAATTGCGTTGAAACCCTCACCCTAATTGTTGTTCTTGAGAGACGTTTAAAAACCATTTGTCTTGAGCGCTGCATTTCTCACAAAGCATTGTGTCAACCTATTGTAATACTAAAAAAACCCCCATTTATTTTTATTTATAGTTATATAATAAAAATGGGGATCCTTATTTTCATATTGATAAAACACTTTAGTTTTCAATAAAATATGATATTTCTAAAATTTGTTATTAAATCTCTAAGTCTTTAAATTTTCCCTTATCGGAACTCAAATATCACAGGTTTAAACCTTATAATGTTAAAATAAACCAAAACCCTCATAGGCTTTTTTATTATAAATTTAATGTATTATCAGAATATTGTTATCGGACTTTTAATATATCGTAACTTTCCTTTCAAGAATGTTACGATCAAGTCATTCGTAATGATATTTCCCCGACAATTTCTTTGATAAAGGGATTTTACTTAAGTGAAACTTTAAAATAAAGAAATATTATAAGAATTCGTCAGATCCGCAACTGCTACTTGGCATATCGAACCTTCGAATATCGCAAATTTTTAAGTGTGCCATTAACAAAACCTTTGATATCTATTAGCTCTGATAACTTTTCCCCCATACATTTATCGAAGATACTTCACACCATCTGCCTTCATTAGTTCTATCTTCGATATCCACTTTCTTCCATCATAACTTTATATTGAGAGCACATCCTTTGAAACCTCTAATAATTCTATTGTCAATATAAAACCTTTGATATCAATTCCCACCTTTCTCTCATGACTATTACAATTAGTGTTTTTTATTTCATTGGAACTTTGTTATATCGTAAGTTTTAAAAGGCACTCTGCTATATTCTTCCGATATTTTCTTTTGATACACCGATATGTCACACCCCCATGTGAACTCACGCTTTTGCATTTAATGATAGATAGTGGTTACGTTATTTCTTCGATAACATAATCATTTGCAATCATTTTGCTTTTATTCTATCAAAATTTGCATTAAAGTGAGTGAAATTAGTTATTATATAACATCATTCTTGCTTAATTGTCCGATTTAAGTTTATTTCTCACCCTTGCGCTTTGTTACAACCTAATCCCAACCACAATAGCAGTGAGGAAATGTCTAAAGCAAGTAAGGGGAAGAAGAAAGTTATAGCACAAAAATTACCTGTTTCTCCCACAATTGAAATTGTTAAGGAAAAGTCTCAGGGAATACTTCATGGGAAGCCATGTATAAGTACTTAGAAGAAAAAAAACTCGTTATTACTAACGAGATAGTAACAATTGAGGATTTTGTTCCAGTTTCCAATGTTGCTTAAAAATATTTATCCAATTCTTTCCTACACAGAATTGCAGCCAAACCGAAAAATATTCCTTACACAGATATGATTTGGTGGGTCATTAAGAATCTAACCATTTCCTACAGGAAGATTGTAACTACAAATTTGACAATTATTGGTTCATTTTCAAGAGAATATTTGACCATAACATATAAATTACCTGACTCGTAGACCAAGTATGATAAGAAATTTGTTGAAGCCTTCATGAAGGAACATGACCATGCATCAGAACTAATTAGACAATGGAGGAGATACTCGAAGAAACACAAGCATGAAGAATCAAGTAAGTAATTTGTTGATTCCCTTGTTGCTCCATTTTTTCAAGTAGTTGCTATGATTTGTAGGATTTTTTGTTTACCCAATACTCAGGTGTTTAATGATTAATGGACACCACTTATTGATGCGCCTTCAGAGGGTTTTATTATGGACTGGAGAAATATACTTTCAGAAAGCCTATCCACAAGTATTATGTCTTTTAGAAGCAAGCATAAGGTCTTTGAGAATGTACTTCCCCCCTTCTATATGAGTACATACATAATGGATGCCCTATGTTTTACTATGGAATTTCACTCTATGGGTTGGAAATGGAATGTATAAGACCCAACTCCAATTCATATTTACCATGATCTCCTTTGGGATACAAAATAACTACCTCATCTCTATAAAATCCGCCATAGATTCATTCTACCCATTCATTTCATTATCTTTGGTAAAGATTCCCCTCGATTGTCCTCACAAGTTGAAACCAATTTACTCTGAATAGGGAAATGGTTTGGGGAAGAATTGTTTACCTATATCTGAGTCTTTAGAATTCTAGCCAATCCTCATGCTTTACCTTTATTTGTTCTTGACAAGCTCCTAGCCAGAGAAATTGCCTATCAGACTGTAGGAAATGGTACTTCTAAAGTATTGAAATAATTTAAGAAAAATATGTGGCTTGATTTTCCTCTCCAATGTGGTACATTTTCCCTTGATAATTATAAGCATGCTCTCTTGGAAATTAAGGCCATTAAAGAACTTGGTTTTCCTACCATTCCTAACAGATAGTATGATCTGCATCAAACTATCAAGAAGGTTACAACATAATCAAACATTAGACAGTTCGTCCATGAGCCAGACATATTTGATGATTTGTTTAAAAATATTCCTACATATTCAATGGTTATAAAGCAAGCAGAGAAAAGCCTATATCCAAAGCAAATGGTACAGTTCACACAGTATAAAGCTTCAAGATTTCATAATGCACCTCTAGATTCATTGAGGATTTCTCCGGAAGAAATAATTCCTTGTGATAATGTAGTGATTGATCCTACACAGTCTATTTCAGCTTTTCAGCCAAAAGAATCAATTGCCTCTTCTTCTTCCCAAGCTGAGGGTTACGTACCTGATACAAAGCTTGATGAGATATCAGAACAATTTAATCAGGTTATCGAAAATACAGAACCTCAATATTTGAATACTCCTATATAAAAAATTGTTTCTGACACTACTAAAAGTTTGGAAAAGACTCCAAAGGCTTCTAAAAAGCCTTTAGAAACTGAGGATATTGAAATTATACTGGCCTTCCCAACCTCCGAGGTTGTATTAAGGGTAGAATAAATTCGTCCCTTTGATATATTTTACAGTCCTGAGCATAAATTTTTTGTCAAAAGATAGAGGAAGAAAAGGAAAATCGATCAGTCCCAGGTTTTAGTTCCTCGAAATGCTTCTTTCGATGTAGTATGGAAAGGCTCTTTGACTACTCCTATAGATGAGTTGGGAAGACATGCTCAATTCATAGGAGACTATGCCTCAGCAACTATAGATAAATCCACTGAAGTACAACAATTGTTGAAATAAAAGGAAGACAAAATTGTGCAATTAGAAAAGAATCTCGAGACTGAGAAACAAAAGATTATCGATCAATGGAAAATACAAATAACTTAACTTTAAAAAAGCTTTGATGCCCTTAAAGTTCAATATGACATTGATTTGCAGACCAAAGACATACAAATACAAGAATTACAAGGAAATATTGAGAAATTAAGTGTTAATCCTAAATCGTCAAAGTTTAAGAAGGAAGCAAAAGAGTTAAATACTCTCCCTACTCAACAAAAAAATTTGTTTTATCAAGGGTTGACCACTATTCATGATTTGTGTCATACATCCAATTTCCTGGTTGATCAATTATCAAATATCAGGACCTATTTTGATGATATTGAAGAAAATATTGCCAATTTCCTTACTTGGCACGACAACGTTGATGAAATATTAGCAAATATTCCAAGAATTGAAGAATCACGTAAGGAAATTATATTTAGAGAATGGGAATCGCAAACATACAAAGGCAGTAGTATTCAATGCCTGAGATATCTCTAATAATCTCATTGAAACAATCACTGATAATTTATTTCAAGCAAATCTAATATCAAGTTTCCCCGAAGGAACATTACCTGATATCAAACCACTTACTAAAATGTGGCAGGAGTCTTCAAAAAAGCGAGTCAAGATAATTGATCAACTATCTAAAATAGACATGGAAATCCATTGGCAATTGTTAGTCAAACCACACACTCAGTGGTTAATACTCAGATGGTTATACAATACCACCAATCACATGTTGCCAAGGTTAAAGGAAGCCGTGTTTATCATCCATATGCGGATCCAACCGAATACTCCACCTGAATTAAAGACCATGACAAATATCTATGAGCTGCAGCAACGAATGAGAGGACAGAATTCTTCATAGCCTTAGAAGATTCGTTATAACGAATTCTAAATATATCTCCTTCGTTTTATTTTAGTGTTACTTTTTCAAACCACTTTAAGCTCTTTTATTATTTCCTATATTTACATTTTGTAATGAACTATAAATCCCTACCATGTTGCATTGAGAAAGGGTTCTGAATTTTGGAAAGAAGGCTTTTGCTTACATTATTGTAACTTAAGTTTTTCCTTAATAGAAAGTTGAACCACCACCATTTTTCTCATGAGGAGAGTAACAATTTATCGTGTACTACTATATATTTATTATTACCTTTTTTAAGAGTTGAATAGTAATTTGAATTGTTTATCATATATGTGTTACAACAATAGTACATTTTCATTATTGATATGTGTGATTTATATTATATATTGTATGCATAAACAACAAAATCTCATATTTATGTGACAGATTGATGAGCTAATTTAATTAACTATTTAATTAAATTAGTTATCATTCTTGTTTTACTATCATAACCACATGGTAATATATTTTTCATGCTATTTATGAAATAATTTAAATCACATATATGAAGATAAGCTTTCTCGAGATAAATATTAAATTTAAATAGATGTTATTCTTTATTTTTAATCACACCATCACATTATTATAATACCCCACTCTTTTCTTATAATTTCATTTTAAGGGAAATTGGTCCCATAATATCCATTCGGAGCCACCAATCCAAATGGAAAAGGATCTTCCATAAGGTCCCGACTGGGTGGTGTTCCCTAATGTTGAGGTAGACATTTCGAACCATCAACATTTTGGCACTATAAGGAGGGCCATCAGATTATGAATGGCAACAAAGTCTTCTCTGAACTTTAAAGGCCACCCAAAGAGTCGTTCCCCTCAAAATCCTCACCAACTTCAAGATCGCATTCCAAATCTCCAAACTGTAGATTTGAAGTTGTTCAATCACCCACTCAATCTCCTAGCTCAGTTCCAAAGAAAAAATAGAAAGCTTCTACTCAGACAAAGCCAATTTCAGAGCCACCTGAGCTTAAGAATCTAATTCAAAGATTGGAACGAATTTCTATATCTAGAGAGAAAGATGCCTAATTTGATTTCTCTGAAGGAAGTGTTTCTTCATCTTTTAAGCCTTCTAGAGTTTTGACTAGAACCCAAAGTGAAAAAATTGGAGTCAAGCCATTCGAATTCCCATTACCCAATCATCGAAGAAAGAAAAACACTTTAGATACATAATCCTCAGCTAGTGTTATTGCCTTCACTTCTCCACCTTAAATTCCTTCTCTCAACCTCGTTTATTGTCAAACTCCTTTTCCTTCCTCTTCTCATCCTATTTCTTCTACTTCCACTCAAATTCCTTCTTTACAAACATTTAGTACAATCAGTACTACAGGGGCCTCATCCTCAATTGTAAATCCCTCTTCAACCTCTGCTTCAAGTAGAACTCCTTCTAGACCTACCATTCAAAGAATGGCTAATTGACCATGGAATAACCCAGGGGTAGTTCAAATGGTAGCACAATTACATCCCCTTCCCAAACATCCAGAGAGATGGTTACCTAAATTTAATCTAGATGATGGGCTACTTGGAGAAGAACACCTTCATAATTTTATGCTAGCCATAAATATTAATGGAGTTTCACAAGAATTTTGTGTTTGCATACTTTTTCCTTACACATTTTAAGGATCTACAGGGTCTTGGTATTTTTCATTATGATGACCTACCATGTCTATTCCTCCATAATTAGTAGCCTTAAACACTAAGGCTACACTACAAGTCTCTAGAAAGAGACCTTAACCCTTCCTTCTCTATTCATTTCATAAGAACTACCTTAAAATCATTTATACATAAACATGGAAGGATTCAATTTTCAGAGTTTTATGTTAAAGGAATACCTGAGGGTGATTAAGGAAACACAAGAGCATGTAAACACTTTGTTCCTCAAAACCATGTGCTCATTTACCTTCAGTCTTGCTGGATGTATGAGAACATTATAGGTGAGAACAAGAATACATCTACCGGAACAGGAACTCAACTTTTGGTACAGGAACTGAACTGTTGGTTCAGTAACGGAAACTAAAATGCGGGAGCAGGAACCTTTGTGTCTGGATCAGAAACAGAACTCCCTTTGTGGCTATGACCGATGGTTAACATTAACCCTTCATCTTCTTGACACGATCATGCCACTCTTGCAATATTGTACAACGTTGGGTTTATTAAATTTTGTTCCCATTTAAACTTTGTGCATAAACCTTTAAATAGGCTTACCTTCCATGCCACATCCAGCAATCTTGAATCAGGCTTCAATCTCAAACAGGTCTTCAATCCACATCAAATTTGATCTAAACTCAATCTCCTAATTTTAAAACCTATTCTATTCGACTCATTCCTGAAATGATCGAACAATGTTTTTGTCTTCGACTAGCGCCCTTAAAATTGAATCTCAACAAACTAGAAACGAAATCGGAATGCAATGCCAATGAATCGAATTATGGCAAATCTAAATTTCTTAGCATTTACACTAATTACTAAGCTATGCTTCCACCACGCTAATGTTTTTAACACTTTTTATGCCCTGCGTTAATCCTTGTTGTCCCTGTTGCACCATTTTTTGGTCATCTAACCTATTATCATTAGATGGACCCAAGTACATCATGTAAGACCAATTTTACTCCAAGTAAAATGCTTTCACTATGAAAATAACTTAGTAAACCACCTTTATTAAGTTGTTTATGGTCTAAATAGGAAACCGCATAAGGAAATATTAAATAAATATACATTTGTTTGATTTTCCTCAATAAATAATTAGTTAAAAAGTAGTTTAATTAATATTTCTGGTTATATTTAACCCAAAACAAGGAAATTAATTAGATAAATCAATATTTATCTTATTATTTTCTAAGAATAATTGTTTAAATCTTATTTAAATAATATTCTTTGTTAAATATGACTAATTCACCCTTAAATAATTAAATAAATCATTAATTTATTTCATTATTACTAAACCATATCCTTAAAATAATTAAATAAATCATTATTTATTTGATTATTACTCAACCATATCCTTAAAATAATAAATAAATCATTTATTTATTTATTATTACTTAATCACATCCTTAAAATGATAAATAAATCATTTATTTATTTATTATTTACAAATAAAGGGATTTGACTCAAGTCAAATTCCTTTTCCCTGCAACAAATATAATAAAATATTCCATAAAAGTTGGATCTTGATTTGGTTAATAATATTTTAATTATGCACCAATATCTAGACTAACTCAATATTTTGTTATAAATAGAAGGGTTTTCCCATTCATTTGTCACCTTTTGTTGCTTAAAGATCACTCTGGATCTCAACACTTGGTCTGGCTATTGATCCATTATCATAGCCATACTTTTCCATTTTTGTCTGGGTTTTCTACACCATCAAGAGAGAGAAGTTCTAAATATGAAGTGTTGAGGACTCACAAGAACCCATCCCATTGAGGAGAACAGGGAACACCCTCTTGTGTTTTCCTCCCAAGTGCCATTAATAAAATTATTCATTGGATATATTCTTGTCTTGTCTATTGGATCTATGAAGTAAATCTTATTTTTCTACTGCTTAATGTCTTCTAATGCATAGATCTAGATTTTTGCAGCATTTGTCTTGATCATATTATTGCAGATCTGCAGATATTAGCAGTCATTTCTGTTGTTAGGGCTATAAGTTATGTGTAGCTAAAGTGGTCTTTTTTCGTACACTTCGAATAAAGATTCATACTAACAACTGGCGACTCCACACGGGTTTACCATTACGACTGATGTCGTTTTTCTGATCTTTGCATATCCAGCTACTTCAGGCCCTAGGATTTCTCTTCAACCCCTTGTTTTGCTTATCCTTGATGTTTTTTTTAATCCATAAAACCCTAAAACGATAAAATTCTAACTTCCGCGTGTTTTCGGACCCATTGCGCAAGTGAACGACATCAGTCGCAGCTGAGATGGCAAATTTTTCTGAAACCTACCGCCGAGAGTGTCGGAAGTCCAAGTCGCACTTTTCTGCCCAAAACCTGCGACCTGGACCTCCAGGGCGCACTTTACTGCCCAAAAAGTGCGACCTCTGCTGAAAACAGGCCAAAAACTACGACCTGGACTTCTGTAGGGATTTTTCTGAAAGTTTTCTGGGTTCTGCTAAGCCTCTATTCATGGTTTTCTGACCTCCATCTCTGCCCGTTTTGGACCTGTACTTGTTAAGTGCGACCTCTGCTGAAAACAGGCCAAAAACTACGACCTGGACTTTCTGTAGGGATTTTTTTTAAAGTTTTCTGGGTTCTGCTAAACCTCTATTCATGGTTGTCTGACCTCCGTCTCTGCCCATTTTGGACCTGTACTTGTACTGTTTCGCTCAACTAAGTGGGAAACCAACCCCCTAGGGCTTCAATACCCTCCACTTTTTGTGGAAGAGTGTTTGTTGTTGCAGGTTGTTTGAAATTTCAGAGTCTTCAGCCATTTTTTCAAATCTGATACCTCATCTTTAAATCCACTTAAGATCGGCTTGTTATCCATCCAAATCTTCCCATTTAGCTTTGTTTGGGTTTTCCATTAGGGGGCACTCCGCTTACCTCCTGGAGATAGCCTTTCGCCACCTCTTTTTACAGCAATTTTCCTCTGATTTGTTGTTGTTTTCTGCACTACTTTCCAGCAGATTTTGTCTTTTAGATCTCTGTCCCTCTTGACCCAAGATCTATTAGCCTTTTTTTTAGTGTGTTTAAATTGCTTTTTTTGCTCACCTATAGACTAATTGTTGAGAGAACTGCCTCCTTAGCTTTAGATTACTGCATTGTTAACTGTTTATTTTTTGTTTTGCAGGCCTATATACTGTCATTTGCAGGTTTATTCACAACTCTACAGCACATTTTTTCTTTTCTCTACAAATGTCTGGGTTTAAAAATTAAATTTTACACACTTTTACACACACACCCTAAGTGAAAAAGGGCTTGGTTAAAACCGCCAAGCAAAGACTCTAAAACATTGAAATCATTTGATCATGTGCCTTTTTGCCCTTGTTTCAACATTGTAATCACTTGATTATGCACCTCCCTACCCTTGTCGGTCTCTTTTTCCCCGATGCCGTGTGTGTGTCATCATTGCTCAACCTCCCATGGGCTCTGATTTTCCTCAGGAGAAGGCCAGCACCCCCTGCACATCTTCCCCTCTTAGTAACTCGTATTCAAGGTACAGCATGCCTCCTTTCTTTGCCCAACCTCCTGTATACCACACTGTTACCCAACCTTTGTTGTCTGGTACCCCTGATGACCAGATTCTCATGATGAAATCTGATCAACCTTCAACCGTAGACATCAATATTCAGACTCGGTCCTGTCAGTACAGCAAGCCTCGCGCTGCGTCTATCCCTGAGCCACCTCCTTCAGTCTCTACAGAACCTCTTTCGACACCTAATGGCCCCTTGAAGATCCCTCAGCCTAGAGCAGAGGTTCATACCAAGATCCATAAGGGTCCACTACGCCGAAATGCTGCTTCTGGAAAAGTCGTCCATTCGTATAGCATATTCGATGATTTGGCACAATCCCCTGCTACCATTTCAATGTTGGAACTCCTCTAGTCATGCCCTTCACAACGAAAAGCTCTTATGTCTGGCGTGGGCGTTGTAGACCCTTCCGACAATCGATTGACTGTCTTTGATGTTGACCGGTCAGAACATACTCCTCTCCCTGCTTCCGTCGCTTTCCAAATCCCAGTCAAGATCCGAAATGCCAATGTTTCTCGGTGCATTATTGATGAGGGGGCATCCACCTGTGTGATGTCTGATTCGGTTTGGAAACAACTCGGATCTCCTGAGTTGGCCTCTTCCACGATCACTCTCCGAGCATGGGATGGCCACGCCTCCAAGCCCATTGGCTTATTCTGCAATTGTCCTATCACTCTTGCAGGCAAGACGGTTTGCGTTGACATAGGAGTCATAGACGCTCCCTTGGATTACAACATTGTCCCTTGTGCTTTGTGTGGTCTCCATGGCCATTACTCTCATCATTGTCCCCGCTTGACGCATTACTGCGCCTATTTAGAGGTAGTTTGGGGATACGATATTGAACAGAACCAATTCGCTTCTCCCGTACTTTCACAGTATGTTGCAGGCCAAACCAAGGATTTACCCACTCCTATTGACATTCCCCCCACTGATGTCGACATGACGGAGCATGCGGCCACCATCCTCTACCTTTCATCATCCTTGAGACCCTCGACAGAAGTTCCCTCTGAATCTTCTCCTGTTGTTTCGCTTGACCCCCTTTCAGCAAACACCTCGGGCTCAACATTAGCAGATCCTTTATCTACTTTTTCTTACGTCATCTCCCGCGACGATGCACATGTGAGTCTTTCTTGTCATGATGATGAGTCAGATGGCCCCGCCGCGTCATTTGGTCTCCCTTCCTCCTATATTTCCACCTCCTGTTGTGACAACAACATCATGGAAGCTGCGTCCACCCCTGACTTCATATTTCCTACCGATAAAGAGGATGCCATAATCCATACCATTGGTGACTTATGAAACCTGAGCTCAAGTTACGTCTCTCGTAGCTCCCACGTTTCCCCTCATCAGCAACATGTGGGAACTAGACATCCTACCCAGATCACTCCCTTCCACACAGTGCATTCGATTTCTACTATGCGCTCAGGTTGCCAGCATTGTTCTTTACCCTCCCATTTATTGTCTTGTGGCACCTTTCAGAGGGACCCCCCATCAACACCTTATATCGTTTCTACTAATGGTGCAAGTCGCTACTCCTGGAATTTAGCCTCTGCAGGTTGGGCCATTTTTACCCCTTTGCAGGCACTTGTTCTTTCAAACAGTGTATGCATTGGTACTGCTACCAATAATCATGCCGAATATGATGTTGTGCAAGGTTTATTAGCCAATGCCCTTTCACACCGCATCCTCCACCTTCATGTTCGTTTAGATTCCCTGCTTCTTGTCATGCAATTGAATGGTGTATATCGTGTGCATAATCCTATCCTTTTTAGAAGATATTTAAGAGTGAAGCTTTTGATGCGTGAATTTGAAATCATTACTTTCAGTCATGTACCTAGAGCACAAAACCACTACGTAGATAGCATTGCAAACCATATTCTAGATTGGCATTTAACACACACATTTAGCATAAGACAATAACATAAAAATATCAAAACGATGCATATCAATAGTATGTGTCGTATAAAATGTTTTAGAGTTCATCAACTCTGATACATATGACATGCCCATAGCATGTTACTAGAAACTCAAAAATGGGGGCACCAGATGCCCCTACACACTAATCACTACCTGGAGGATCCCGAGCCAATGGCTCTGCCCCCGCAGCTCGTAGATCACGAACACTCTGTCCGGCCATCGCCATGCGTCGCATGACCCCTCGCCATTCTGAAGGTAAACCAATACATGGCTCTATGTTCTGGTCATCTAAGTCTTGCCATCGGCGCTCCAAAACACCGGTCAGAAGCCTCTCACATCTATGACGGATGTCCTCCAGAAGGGCTATTGCGTCCTCATTTTCCTGCGTCCTTGGTCCACTAGATCCTGCGGCCCCCGATATTGCAAGACGCCCCATGTACCCGGCCGGTTTTACCGGTGTTGTATCTGCATACCAAAAGTAAAAGAATCAGTACTACATAAAATATTCTAAAAAATTTAGATGCACGTAAAAGATAAGCAATGTGGCACTTACCATCTGGTCCCCATATACGACCAGGTGGAAGTGGCAGATCCGGGTCCCCATAATAACTCATCCCACTATAGGGATAGTCGTTTATATACAGCGGCATCTGATCCTAATGAACAAAGAAATCAGGATGAAACACTTGTCCAACTATTCCACCTCCTCCTCTGCACAGTAATCGCCCCCACTGACGCATCCTAGGCTCTCTCAAACCCCATTTTGGAGTTGTATGTGAGGTTGAAGTGTCGGGATCTTCTCAAAGAAGAAAGAGCACAAAATTGTACCATACGCACAGTCATGGTTCACTTTACATAGTGACAACTGTTGTTTCAACGATGACAGCATCATCTGGGCCCACCCATACTAGGTCCCACTCAAAACACTCTCCACCGACATCATCTGTCCCCCTGTAATGTGATGGAGTGCCTAGTTTCTCAGGATCTACAGCACCGCTGCGGCCACAGCACGGGTCTCTAACCTCTCCAAATCCCCGATGGGTATCCGAGTCCCCTTAACTTGGAGACCTAGGCGACAATGGCGCTCTACAAAATATATGATATTCTGCCCATGCGGTAATACTAGCTGAGTATTCCCTACCATCCCAAGTGGTGGGAGACCAGTCAAGAAATATATATCCTAGACCGTCAACTCAATTAGGTGCCCCTGCACTATAAAGACCTCATGGTCCAGGTCCCAGTAGCTGACAATCCGGGCCAATAAGGGCTCCCCAACTCTCATCAAAGGGTTCTCCACAAACTTCAGAACCCCAAACCTGGCCAAAGCACTGCGGACACCCTGATCCTCTCGAATCTCCGAACGCAATGCGCCTAGGTCTCTCTCTCTCTAGTTGATTCGTAATTCTGCCATACTTGCACAAAACCATCATATCAATCAATATGCATATAGAAAAGACTGGTTCTCATCAAAAAATCGTAGTGCTCAGCCAAAAAACAGCACCGAAACACCCCTCCTGAACAGGTCGCACTATTCAGGCCCTAACTTGGGACAGGTCACACTTATCTAGCCAAAACTTGCTACCCAGGTCGCAGTTTTTGCCCCAAAAAATGCAACCTGCCCGTGAGGAGGAGTAGAGGGCTTTTACTGAGCATTAGGGACCTAATCTGAACTTTTAATCCACTGAAAAGAAAGAGTAGGGTTAGGCCTCTTACCTACAACTGATAGCTCCTTATTCCCACGGTCGGTTTGTCCACTACGATCGTCGTAAGATTTAGGGCCTTCTCTCCTCTCCACATTCACCACAGCTCCACATGCAAATGAATGAATTTGGAGGGAAAATGCTTTGTTAAAAGAGAAACCCTTGTTTCTTCTTTCGCTCGCCGTGATCCAACCGTAGCTCCATTTACCAAACCGTCTGCACCGTTGGAAAGCTCTCATTGTGCCCTCAAATGGGTATTTGTTAGTTTTTAGTGATTTGATACTTCACCGAGACACATTCTCCCAAGAAGCGTCACTTCACCCTTCCTCAAAAATCAAAATTATTCACTTACAACACTCGTACCGGGGGCACCATGTTGCCTCCATACTTTTCCATGCTCGTTTCGAATTTCGTCCTGAGTTACCATCTGGTACTCCTGCTTTTAAGGTCCCCATTGGACCCTTTACATCTATGGCAACACCATCGAGTCTCCCTTGTTTAGAGCATCTGAGCTGAGTCATCATTGTATTCGTGGAGTCTATCCCTTTTTACATCCCGCTATATTCCTCCATCATTCACTGCTTGGTCCCTTTCTTGTGTCGCATCTTATGGCCTTCAGTCCCACTGTCCCCTATCCCTCATGATGTTGTGTCAGTCGCTGCCAGGTCATCCATGCCCTTTATGCTCTAACAAGGGAAGTCGTTCGTTCGTTACACAATTCCCCCCATTTCATCATCATCATTGGTGTCAGTCTATTAGTCACTCTATTATTTTCTTTCGTGCCCTAGTTGAGGATCCCTTATTACCTCACCTATGGCGGACCTCCTTCTGTCGACATCAGCTCATTCATTCCAGAAGAGAGGCCTAGAGGATGGTGTACCTTGGTTCCATCTTACACTTTGGTTTGGTGCCTCGGATCAGGCAAAGGGACTCCTTATTGCCCTTTGAATTGATTGTTTCTCACCTCCTGCTCCTTTCAGCATGATCGAGATCCGTATACTCGATGGTTCAGTGATGCAGCAGCTGACATTGATGATTCCCGAGTGTGTGCGAGATGTCTCAGCCCTCATGAGGGGGTGGCCCTACAAGTAGCCCCCCACACACTCGGATGACCTCTTCATCACAACCTTCGATGAAGCTCCATACATTTGATGATGTCGGCATCAGCCGCTTGCAACACCGTTTTGTTTGCATATACCAGTCAGATTTTTAGAGCCCTTTCCTGTTTTCAGGGGCATCTGGGTTGTATTTATATCTCATGTACTCATATATTATTGTACAAATTCCTGGCTGTTATCCCAGGCACAATATGTATGTGGGATCCATTATCGTGGTACTTAGTTGGCTCATGTTTAGGCCAACATATGCTTTATTATTGCGTTCTGTGGTTTTCTGGGCGCCTTATTGTTTGTACTATTTCCTCGGCGGGCATAGGTATGCCTCCCCCGCCGCTTATAGCAAGTACTCACTCATCAAAAATACTTGTCACACCTGCAAGTCGCCTCCTCAAGGTTTAGTTCTTTTAGCACTTTGGTTTACCTTATACTTCTCTCCCTTTGACTTCCCCTTCGATGTCTAGTGATTGAGTTCTTACAACGTACTTCGGTCATACGATTAGCTCCTAACGCTCGCACGTTGGGGGCAATCTCTTACACCATTTTTTGGTCACCTAACC
The DNA here is from genome assembly GCA_034641835.2 of Pinus albicaulis. Taxonomy (NCBI): domain Eukaryota; kingdom Viridiplantae; phylum Streptophyta; class Pinopsida; order Pinales; family Pinaceae; genus Pinus; species Pinus albicaulis. The sequence continues at coordinate 391,266,789 of CM076584.1, read as the reverse complement.
TATTATCATTAGATGGACCCAAGTACATCATGTAAGACCAATTTTACTCCAAGTAAAATTGCTTTCACTATGAAAATAACTTAGTAAACCACCTTTATTAAGTTGTTTATGGTATAAACAGGAAACCCCATAAGGAAATATTAAATAAATATACACTTGTTTGATTTTCCTCAAGAAATAATTAGTTACACAGTAGTTTAATTAATATTTCTGGTTATATTTAACCCAAAACAAGGAAATTAATTAGATAAATCATTATTTATCTTATTATTTTCTAAGAATAATTGTTTAAATCTTATTTAAATAATATTCTTTGTTAAATATGACTAATTCACCCTTAAATAATTAAATAAATCATTATTTATTTTATTATTACTCAACCATATCCTTAAAATAATAAACAAATCATTTATTTATTTATTATTACTTAATCACATCCTTAAAATGATAAATAAATCATTTATTTATTTATTATTTACAAATAATGGGATTTGACTCAAGTCAAATTCCTTTTCCCTCCAACAAATATAATAAAATATTCCATAAAATTTGGATCTAGATTTGGTTAATAATATTTTAATTATGCACCAATCTATAGACTAACTCAATATTTTGTTATAAATAGAAGGGTTTTCCCATTCATTTGTCACCTTTTGTTGCCTAAAGATCACTCTGGATCTCAACACTTGGTCTGGCTATTGATCCATAATCATAGCCATACTTTTCCATTTTTGTCTCGGTTTTCTGCACCATCAAGAGAGTGAAGTTCTAAATCTAAAGTGCTGAGGACTCCCAAGAACCCGTCCCATTGAGGAGAATAGGGAACACCCTCTTGTGTTTTCCTCCCAGGTGCCATTAATAAAATTATTCATTGAATATATTCTTGTCTTTTCTATTGGATCTATGGAGTAAATCTTATTTTTCTACTATTTAATGTCTTCTAATGCATAGATCTAGATTTTTGCAGCATTTGTCTTGATCATCTAATTGCAGATCTGAAGATATTAGTAGTCATTTATGTTGTTAGGGTTATAGGTTATGCATAGCTAAAGTGGTATTTTTTCGTATACTTCGAATAAAGATTCATACTAACAATCCCGTGCTTGTCTTGGTTTAAAACAGAGGAAACAAATAGCGTAATAACCATCAAATGCAAGTGCACTCAAATTAACTCAATTGCATACTCGTAAAATGGATACACAGTCCGTTAAATGCAACAGGCTTCCTTCGGGTATTAAACACGGAGCTCCTTTCATAACTCCACTGTTGAAATGTCTCATTCAAAGAGAGATTTAATTGTTTATTTAACAACTTTCAACAGATGTCGAATTCCTCCAGTTACTTTCTTTGTGTGAAACAGATTTCCCTTACTTATTCAGATTCAAATCATTGACTGGTTGAAATTTTGCATGCCAATTCATCCATTATCGATCTTCGATTTGGCTAAAGGGTAGCACAATGCTTCAACAATTAAAACCACAGGCCTTTCCATGCATTTTTCATGTCAATTATCACACGATTTCTACTCAGAGATTTCATTTACCTTCTAAGAAAACCTCCAAACAATGATTTCATCAATATTTCTCAACACACAGCAATATTCTCATTAATGCAAATTCACATTTTGATGCATTCTTATACTATGTTTTCTTCAAGCATCTTATTCCTATCTGTCCTTTTGCACGATGATCTTGACAGCGATATCTCCAAAAGCACTTTCCCTAACATCGATTTCACCATTCGAACTCCAACATATTCTTGTACTCACACAATTCACCCAATATGTAGAGATATATACTATCACATAATGAACATGATTTCACACAATCTATTCATATAACACTCAAAACACAATGTTCCTTTTTATTTATTAATCAAATGCACGCATAAATTACATAGATTTAAATAAGGTATTCTATACCTTATTGACCTTAATTACATCTAGTAATATTCCCCTCTCTCTGGCCTCGTTTTCTTCATTTGAATTGGCCTCCCCTAATGCCTTTGAGGCTTACAAATATATACAGAATGATTCTGCAACCAATCCTGGTTCATATCCACAATCTACTGAACCATATCCTAAAAATCCTATAAATCCACTTTTGACTCAACTAAATCCCTATTCTGGGACTTCCTAATTCGTATGATATTAATGAGATCTTCACAACTCTAATATCTCTCGTATTCTCAATTATTTTAGAATACTTACATTAAAAACCTCACATACATATTTCTCACTCAAATCATTTAAAAATATACAAAATTCCTATAAATAAAGTAAATTATTTAACAAATATTAGACCCCCTAAGTCAACCAAAATACAATGATTTTTCAAGTCAGATGCTCTTGCATCACATTACCTATCGAATCAATTACAAGTTGGGATATGTTTGAGGAGAAGTTTTTGATGAAATTTGGATATGATCAAACAACTTCTACCTTAATTAATGACTTGTCAAATCTCAAGGCCAACCCAAATGAGAAAATAAAGGACTTTGACTCGAGATTTAATAAATTGATAAATAAAATACCAGGAACTTCGAGATATAATAAAACATTATGTTCAAATAATGTTTGTAGATAGATATAATAAAACATTATTTCTTGATAACATGAAAGAAGCTCTATTTGTAGAAAATAGATTCTTGGCCCTTGATAACAAATTTTCTACCGAAGAAAGAAATCAAACCAAAAAAGTGACTTTTAAGGATGAATATAAGAAAAAGATCCCAAAATGTCCATATGATTTGGAAGGATTACAATTTTTTTTTAAGTCAATGTCTAATGAAATGGTTGAGATCAAGAAACGAGTTGTCGAGTCTTCAAGAAAATTCTTTAGGCCTTTAAAAAAAAATCAACCATCACAAGCGCAACATCTTGTCGATATATCAAATGCAAAATCTCATGGAGATGAAGAAGAAGAGGAAACAACCTTATCTTTCAATGAAGCTCAAGAAGATGAAATAGTTGAAGCACATGGTTTATGGGACTTCATCCTGACCACTTCAGAAAATGAAGAGGAAGCATTACTAGTGAGCACCAAAAGTAAGGAACCTGTTGACATTCCTACATCAAATAAAAATCAAAAGTCCCTTATTCCTCCTAATAAATAAAAAGCTATGGTGAAAAAGATTGTTACTCAATATTTTGATTCTGCTCCAACTACTTCCAAATATCCCTCATCGTCTAAAACTTTAATAGTTTTGGATAGCATTGAATATAATAATGTAGAAGACATGACAAATACGAAAGCCAATATTTCCTTAAACAAGGTCAATAAATTGAAACAACAATAAAAAAAAATGTCACTCAATGAATTAAATTTAGTTCCTGCATCTTCATTACCTTCTACTGTTGTTACTGCAAAAGCCTCAAAACGAAAAGGAAGGCCTCCAAATACTTCTACAGATAATATTGACTCTTATGATGCTATTCTAATTGGAGATAGATCGAATTCTCATACTCCTCCTTTTCTTTTGACTTTTTAAATTTTTAAAAAGAACGTTCATAATTGTTTAGTAGATTTTGGTGCATCATCAAATATAATGTCTTATCCAATTTGTATCAAATTGAATATTTCTCCTCAGAAATATGTTGTTCAAAATTTTCAATTAGATAGGTCAAAAGTCAAAGTTTTAGGAGAGATGAATTATGTTTTGATCAGATTATCTTCAAATCCGAAATTTTGTAAAATAATTGATATTTTGGTTGCAAACATCCCTGAATTCTATGGTATTATTTTAAGCAGGGACTAGTCAGAGAAACTACATGGTTACTTTGCAACTGATTGGTCACATCTTTGGCTTCCATATAATGGAAAATATAATCAAATTCAAGTTGATAGGGAAAAAAATATGAAGTATTATGTGATTGATTAGAAGAATAAAATGAACCAATAGTATTCACAAATAATATTATTGGGAATTATTTACTTGAATCTTTCTTTGGTAACTTTCCAATGCATAACTCTCCCTTTCTAGTTCATTTTGTTTCATCTCAAATAGAAAATATTTCTCAAACAGATTCATCGATATGTATCAATATTGTAGAAAATCATGTAAATAAGTGTGCTAATTTGTTTTGGAATCTTTACTTTGATGGATCAAAATCTAATGATGGTGCAGGAGCTGCTTGCATCCTAGTAAATCCTGATGGACAAAAAACTATGCTCGCCCGCAGATTGGAATTCGAATGCACCAATAATATTATTGAATATGAAGCATTGGTACAAAGTTTGCGGAAGACCATTAGTCTTTATGTAAAGTATCTTAAAGTTTCTGGTGATTCAGAAATTGTCATAAAGCATTTCAAAAATAGTATCCATTGTGTTTCTAATCACCTCAAACATTATCAATCTTTGATCCAAGATATAAATTCTCATTTAATTGCATTCAATATAGCTCCAATCCCAAGATTAAAAAATTCTAGTGCTGATCTCCCAACCAATGTTGCTTCTAGGCTCATTCCACCAAAAGATTTTTGTCCTGATAGATTTTTAGTTGAGATAATTTTTTGTCCCTCTATTCCAGGTAACATAACCAACTGGCGGGTATTTAATGATGACAATGACGTCATAAGTTTTTTAAATTCTGAAGGGCCTTATTGTGATCAAATCATTGTTGAAGATGAGCATGACAGATAGCAAAACAAGTCTTATGAAGAGAATAAATTGCCTAAGCGAGTAGTAAAACTAGAGACTTGTATGATTTGCAGGATAGATTCAAAAAGGTAACCAATTGTAAGCTTCAATGTTCCACTTTAATATTTGGGTTGGTCAATTTAGGATATGATCAAAAACCCCAAAACATCAATTTAGGCCTTGGTATTATACCAGATGAAATATTTGCTTTCATTCATTTGTTGAAAAGATACAAGGATATACTTTCATGGGGTTATGATGATCTTAAAACCTGTGAATCATCTAACATTCAACACACCATAGCTATGATGCCAAACGTTAAACCAATTCAACAAAAACTTAGGAAGATTCACCCTAATCTAGAAGCTTAAATTAAGACCAAGTTAAATAAGCTACTCAAATCCAAAATCATTTTCACGATCAGACATTCCAAGCGGGTTTTGAATCTTGTGTCAGTCAGAAAAAAAGAATGGAGACATTGGAATTTGCATAGATTTTAGAAATTTAAATAAAACATGTGAAAAGGATAACTTTCTTTTGCCTCCGATGGAACAAATTTTACAATTTGTTGCAGGTTCATAACAAATGTCATTTTTAGATGGTTTTTCGGGCTATAACCAGATTCTTGTACATCCTGAAGATAGACAGAAAATCACATTCATAACCAAATGGAGAACATATGCTTATTAGAAGATACCTTTTGGATTGATTAATGCAGGAGATACATTCGAGAGATCAATGGACATTGATTTCAAAGGTTTGATCAATAAATCAATTTTGTGTACTTAGATTACATGACAATTTATTCAAAAAAGAGGAATAATCATCTTCATGATCTAAAACAAATATTTGAAAGATGTAGAATGTTTGGAATCTCCTTTAACCCTAAGAAGTCATTATTTGCTCTTCGTGAAGGTAAGATTCTAGGATTTATTGTTTCCGAGGAAGGAATTTGTATTGACTCTGAAATACTCAAAGCAATATTGGAAATCCCGTTGCCTCACAACAAAAAATCCATGCAATCATTTCTTGGTCAGATAAATTTTGTCAAACGATTTGTTCCTGATATTTCACAAATTGTTTTGCCTTTGAAAACCATGATAAAGAAGAAAACATTCTATAAATGGGGACAAACTGAAAGAAAAGATTTTGAATCAATAAAACAAGCCAATATAGATGCTCCATCATTATCAACTCCTGATTTTTCTAAACAAATTGTTCTATATAACTTTGCTTCTGAAAATTATTACGAAACATTTTTTACCCAAACAAATGAAGAACAAATTTAAGCCCCCATTTCCTTCTTTAGTTCTAATTTACAAGGGGTTGAGTTAAACAATTCTGATGTGTCAAAATAAGCTTTTACAGTTTTTAAGTCAGTAAATAATTTTAGAACTTTTCTCCTGAAATCACAGACAAAAGTAATTGTTCATTTCCCAGCTGTTAGGCAATTACTCATTCAGAAAGAATTAGGAGAAAAATGGCTAATTGGGTTACTACTTTGCAAGAATATGATTTCGAGATAAAACTAGCTAAAATAGTCAAAGGTCAAAGTTTTTGCAAATTAATAAATGGAGCTCTTGACAATTCGACCAAAGAAGATTCATGTAACAATGTTCAAGTTTCATAGGTATGTCCTATTGACACTGAATCTCAATATTTTGATTTAATTTTTTTTTTTTTAAATGGTTATGCTCTAGTAGAACTCAATTACAAAAGCAAAAGAGCTTTAAGGGTTAAAGCTAATGAGTATCAACTTGTTGATAATGTCTTGTTCAGAAGGAAATATGACCTTGTTTTACTTAAATGTATTTAGAAACCTGAAGCTGAAAAGGTCTTGTAGGAAATGCATGATGGGTCAGCTGGAAGACAATGCAATGGGGATATTACCGGCCTACTTTGTTCAAGGATACACATACTTAAGTACGAAAGTGCAAAGTCTTCCAAACAACTTCAAGAAGAGAGAAAAGACCAGCCTTACCTTTACAACTATTCAATATTGAACAACCATTTGAACAATGGGGATTGAATGTTATAGGTGAGATTGTTCCTAACACTTCTAATTAACAACACAGGTACATATTAACTGTTACAGAATTTTTTACCAAGTGAGTGGAAGCAGTTCCTTTGAAGGTAGTCAATTCTGAAAATGTCACGGAATTCGTTGATCAACATATAATTACCAGGTTTGGCTTACCTAATGTTATCATGTTTGACAATGCATCTTATTTTTTTGGAAATGCTATTACTCAATTTTTTCTCAAGAGAGGTTTTAAACTCAAATATTATGCTAATTATTATCCATGAGGGAATGGATTGGCAGAATCTACTAATAAGAATCTCTTAAGAATAATTAAGAGAACCATTGATGAAAAACAAATGAATTGGCACAAAGCTCTGATTTTTTCTCTAAGGGTTGACATGATCACTCATAAAGCTTCATTAGGAACTTCCTCTTATCCATTGGTGTATGGGAAAGAAGCAATTTTACCTCCTAATTTTGTTTTTCCTTCATTTGCCTTAGTTCAGTCCATAGAAGAACAACCTTGCTCTCAAATTCTAATGTTAGAGGAAGAGAGAGATAAAGCCAAGAAAACTCATACTCAACATAAAAAATTGGTCAAATCTTGGCTTGATACAAGTTTAGTAAACAATAATTTTTTTTGAAATTGGTGACTTAGTTCTGAAATGGGACAGGGCCCAAGAAGAAAAGGGTAAATATTCAAAGTTCCAAAAACTATGGCTTGGTCCATTTCAGATTGTTGAGAAACTAGGCCCATCTACATTTATTCTTCAAGATTTACAGGGAAAGAGGGATGCTCTTCCCGTAAATGGGCTAGTTCTTAAAATATTTTTCTTGAAAATATTTATTCTGATGTAAATATGTAAATAATTATATGTACATATCGGTGTCTTTAGCTTAATGGTCTTGGGTAATACTCTAATAACTTCATATTGGGATCTCTTAGCATTAAAATCAAGTTTGCTTAATTAAAGAATAAGTTATTGGGAAGAAATTATAACATTGAAGTTTAGTATTGAAATTATTATAATCTCTGAAAAATATTTATATCCTTTAGTTTGTAAATATTTCATCACTTGAAACAATAAAAGATCTCATTATCCTTTGATTAGTCATGAAAAATATATTTATAAGAAATAAAGGCCATTTCGAAGTTTTAGCATCTTATGAATTTAAATGTCATCCAAAACTCTTAAGGAGTAATTTTACCTCCCCATCCACTCATTTTACATTTTTAGAGTGTAATTCAAAAATATCTAAAACTTGAAAGATAAGTGATCTCATCAAGAGCCGACTTACCATGATCATAGGGAAATAATGATAATGACATTATCTCAACTGGTCATCAAGCTAGGATAATGGCTTATGGCTTCATAATTGTAAGACGGGATGTCTAATCACGAGCCAGCTTGTTCAATAAAATTATACCTGTGAATGACATTGTTATTATATGGCCACCAAACCAAGACAATGGCTTTCAAGCAACTTCAAAAAAAAAAAAAATAATAATAATAATAATTAAAACCTATAAAGAATTACTGTAAGTGGATGGGATACTTGTATTATTTGGTTAAATGGTAGCCCTGTCGAGGCTATGGACGCCTGCGGGCAGCAGTGGCTCTACTAGTGACAGGTAAGTCTATCTTAACACTAAGCTTATATGGTCCTCTATTTTTATCTTTACAATTGATTAAGTGACTGAAATAGGTAATAAATATTTTCATCAATAACAAGTTTTGAAGATTTACAAAATAGAGAGTTATTTTATTCAGGGTTATTTTAATCAATATAGATTTCAAATATTTAAAGTATTTCTAAGTCTTTTTCCTTATTTGTTAAAATTTCATTCACTTTTACAAAGATAATTGTTTCCCCCACTATGTCGCCAATTTTCTTTTCTTTTTTCTTTTTTTCATAGTGGTTCACGTTCCTATGTGCCCGCACACGTGTACTAGCTACATCCACGGTCTTAATGAATCGCAGTAAATCCTCCCGAAGGGATCTACTGTCGGCCTAACACTGAGGCCTAACCTTGCGAGCGTCTAGGAGATTTGATCCTGTGACCTCTCAATCTGGGAGTACTTCCAAGCGGGGACTCAACCAATTGAGCTAACCCTTGGGGCTTATGTCGCCAATTTTTGTAGTACTCAACAACCCCCTATTTATTTTTATTTTTATTTATATAATAAAAATGGGGACCCTTCTTTTCATATTGATAAAAAACTTTAGTTTTCAATAAAATGGGATATTTCTAAAATTTATTATTAAATCTATAAGTCTTTAAAGTTTCCCTTATCAAAACTCAAATATCATAGGTTTATACTTTATAATGTTAAAATAAACCAAAACCTTGATAGGTCTTTTTATTATAAAATTAATGTATTATCGAAAGATTGTCATCATACTTTTAATATATTGTAACTTTCCTTTTAATAATGTTATGATAAAGTCACTCCCGATGAGATTTCCCCGACAAATGCTTTGAAAACGGGCTTTTACTTATGCGCGACTTTAAAATAAAGTAATATTATAAGAAGCTGTCGGCCCCACAACTGCCACCTAACAAATCAAACCTTCGAATATTGTAACTCTTTAAGTGTGCCATTGACAAAACCTCTGATAACTATTAGCTCCAATAAGTTTTCTCCTAATACACTTATTTTCGATACTTCGTACCACCCGCCTCTTATAGTTCTATCTCCTATATCCACTTGCTTCCATCGAAACTTTATATCAGGACCACATCCTTTGAAACCTATGATAATTCTATTACCGATATAAAATCTCTGATATCAATTCCCGAATTTTTCTCATGACCATTACAATCGAGGTTTTTTCTTTCATCGAAACTTCGTTATATCGTAAGTTTTAAAAGGCACTCTATTATATTCTTCCGATGTTTTCTTCTGATACATAGATCTGTCACATGCCCATATGAACTCACGCTTTTTCATTTAATGATAAATAATGGTTAAATTATGTCTTCTTAACATAATCATTCACAATCATGTTGCTTTGATTCTATCAAAATTTGCATTAAAGTGAGTTAAATTAGTTATTATAGAACATCATTCTTGCTTAATTGTTTGAGTTAAGTTTATTGCTCACCCTTTCAATATATTATAGGCTAATCCCGACCACCATAGCAGTGAGAAAATGTCTAAAGCTAGTAAGTGGAAGAAGAAAGTTGCAACACAATAGTTACCTGCTGCTCCCGCAATTAAAAATGTAGAAGAAAAGAATGAAATTCCAAGATTATTCTCTGAAACAAACTGTACTAAAGACTCAGGGAATTCCTCATGGGAAACCATGTATAAGTACTTAGAATAAGAAAAAATTGTCGTTACTAAGGAGACAATAACAGTTGATGATTTTGTTGCAATTTCCAACACTACTTACAAAGATTTAGCCAATTCTTTCCTACACAAAATTGCAACCAAACTGAAAATTATTCCTTACACATATATGATTCGGTGGTTCGTTGAGAATCTGAGCATTTCTGACATGAATATTGTAACTACGAATTAAACAATTATTGGTTTGTTTTCAGGATAACATTTGACTAGAATGTATAAATTACTCGACCCGCATACCAAGTATGACAAGAAATTTGTTGAAGCCTTCATGAAGGAGAATGACTGTGCATCAAAACCAATTAGACAATGGAGGAGAGACTCGAACAAACACAAGTGGGAAGAATCGGGTAAGTACTTCGTTGATTCCCTTGTAACTCCCTTTTGTCAAGCAATTGTTATGATTTGTGGGCTTTTTGGTTTACCCAATACTCAGAAGTTTAAGGAATAGCGGACGCCGCTTATTGATGCTGCTTCGGAGGGTTTTATCATGGACTGGAGAAATATACTTTCAAATAGCCTAGCCACAAGTATTATGTCTTTTAGAAGCAATCATAAGGTCTCTGAGAATATAGTTCCCCCCTTCTATATGAGTACATAAATAATGGACACCTTATGTTTTATTATGGACTTTCCCTCTATGGCTTGGAAATGGACTGTAGAAGACCTAACTCCAATTCATATTTACCATGATATCCTTTGGGATACAAAATACCTATAAAATCTTCCATAGAGTCATTATTCCCATTCATTTCATTATCAGTGGTAAAGAGTCCCCCTGGTTATCCTCACAAGCTTAAATCGATTTACTTTGAATAGGGAATTGATTCGAGAAATAATTATTTACCTATATCTGAGTCTTTGGAAGTCTATCCAATCCTCATGCTTTACCTTTATTTGTTCCCGAAAAGATCCTAGCTAGAGAAATTGCCCATCAAATCATAAGAAATGGTATATCTAAAGTCTTGAAAGAATCTAATAAAAATATGTGGCATGATTTTCCTCTCTAGTGTGGTATATTCTCCCTTGATGGTTATAAGGATGCTCTTCTGGAAATTAAGGCCATTAAAGAACTTAGTTTTCATACCATTCCTAACAAACAATATGATCTGCATTAAACTGTCAAGAAGGTTATAACAACATCAATCATTAGACAATTCATCCATGAGCGAGGCATATTTGATGATTTGTTTGAAAAGATTCCTACATATTCAATGGTTATAAAGAAAACAGAGCAGAGCTTGTCTCCATAGAAAATGGTCCAGTTCACACAAAACAAAACTTCAATATTACAAAATGTACCTCTATATTCGTTGAGGATTTGTATGGAAGACATAATTCTTGGTGATAAAGTAGTGGTTGATCCTACACATTCTATTTCGGCTTCTCACGGAAAATAAGCAATTGCCTCTTCTTCTTCCCAAGCTGAGGGTTTTATACGTGATACTTAGCTTTATGAGATATAGGAATAGTTTAATTAGGTTATAAAAAATACATAGCATCAAGATTTGAAGACTCCTGTAAAAAAAAAGGTTCCTAACACTCCAAAAAGTTTGGAAAAGACTCAAAAGGCTTCTAACAAGCCTTTAGAAATTGAGGATATTGAAATTATACCGGCTTTCCCAAGCTCCGAGGTTGTATTAAGGGTAGAATAAATTCCTCCCCTTGATATATTTTACAGTCCTAAGCATGAGGTTGTTGTCAACAGACAGAGGAAGAAAAGGAAAATCGATCAATCCCAGGATTTAGTTCCTGGAAATGCTTCTTTTGATGTAGTATGGAAAGGCTCTTTGACTACTCCTACATATGGGTTGGGAAGACTCACTCAATTCACAGGAGCCTATGCCTCAGTAAGCATAGATAAATCCACTGAAGTACAACAATTGTTGAAAGAAAAGGAAGACATAATTGTGCAGTTATAACATAATCTCGAGACTGAGAAACAAAAGATTGTCGATCAATGGGAAAGTGTAATGTTCCAAATTTTGCAATAAAGTATTTGGAACATTAATTTTGATTTTATTTTAATAAAAGGAATAAAATGGGTGAGGGAGCCCATGTAGAAACTTAATAAACACTCCTAAGGTGAAAAAAGTCACTTGAGTGGCTTAATTTAGCAGCCCAAGTGTGAAAAGGGCCAAGAAGCAAGTGAGCTAAACCATGGTTGACCAAAGTCAACAACGTACCCAAGAGGGGAAGCTTGCACAAGAAGATTGCATAGTTGTATGGAGGGAAATTTGAAATGAGAGGAACCCTAATGTGAGTGGGGTCCATGCATGCCTTGCATAAAAGATGAAGAAAAGCCATTGTTGGGGATCATCTTTGGAGAAGAGAATTCGAAGTTGAAGCTGCCTTCAGCTGAGGGAGCTTATGCTGCTTAGCACAAGATGGATTCCTATTTAGGAATGCCCTTCTCTTCCATGGGAGTCCATGGAGAGATTGTTCTTCATATTCCTCACATCATGGCTTGAGGCCAAAGCAGTCATTTGCAGTACTACGTTATTCTTGCAGCAAGAGAACACTGGAGTTGCTGGTGTTGCAGTGAGGGACCTTCATCATCTCACTTCCGAAGCTTGTTTTGTAGAGGAGGAGCCATCTCTTTCTCTAGGAGATAAAAAAAGGAGATCTTGGAGCTTCTATTTCATATTTTGGCATTGGGCCATATGTTCTCTCTCATGCCCAACATAGTCTCCTTCCCTTACAGCGTTATCTTCAGAGGTGGCTTGCACAAAGGGTTCATTTTGTGCACTAGAGGGTGCAATCTTCAGTAAGGGGATCAACCCCTTCACTTGGAGATCATTGGAGGAGGTATCATGGTTTATTGCAGCATCTACTTCCTTCTCCTATGTTGTATTATATTTGAGTTGTAGCAGCTACACTGCAACTCCGGCATTTTCTAGTTTTATGTATTTTAGCCAATCCCTTGGAGGATTGATGTAATAATGTTTTCTGGGGTTGAGATCTTGCTCCCCCATCTTTATTTGAGCTCATATTGTTATATCCTCTCATATATATTAGTTTTCAGTCATTTTCTCCTATAGACTGCGCAGTGACAGAGTAGCTGGGTCATGTAGCAGTGTATTCACTTGTTTATGTACATTTCCCTTTGACGTTGATTTGAGCTCACCTTGAGAGGCATTTTCCTCAAGGAATTTTTATTACATTTGCTGTTGCATATTGTAATATATATATCATATTTTCACTCTTCTTACATTGTATGAGGCATTATTTCACTGCTGCTACTTGTTGAAGTTTTCATGCTGCTGAAGATTCTCTCATTGAGCATTATTTCGGTATACTTGTTGGTGGGAGATCTTAATAACCTGCTTAAGGTTATTTCATTGAGCTTATATTCTACAGGGATTTTGTATCAGATGTGTTCTAAGGCATCCCAGCACTGTATGGCCTTATTTTCACATGGGCTTCCTTATACAGCGTCCTCATGGACAGTTGTTGCAGCAATTCCTTGAAGGGAAATATTAGCTCTTGACAAGTTCTATTGGCAGAGTCTGCTAGTGGGCCAGATAGCCTCTGGATCTCATCCTTCCTTGTGAAGGTGACATATCCAGTAAATGCCCCTAACATTCAATCTCTGAAATAGTTCAGTGTTGATTGTTAATACTCCCGGAGTTGGAAAATAGGAATATCTCAAGATATTCCCGGCATTGCAGAAAATTCCCCATTTGGGATATTACAGTGGTATCAGAGCTTCGAACTTGGCTCAGCCTGTGAAGTTCGAATTTCAGAGAAGAAGAGGCCAAAGTGATGCAGAGAATGAGATTGATCTCATCAATTTTCAGATGCAGTAGCAACCTCTCCAAGGAGGTTGAGGAGACAGAAAAGGAGAAGAGGAAGGACCATGCACTTCCTATTCCCACATATAAGCAGAGCAGAAGCATGGAGAACACTTGGAATTCAAATTCTAAGTGAGAATCTTGCTAAATAGGGAGCAAACCCTAGAGTCTTCTGAGAGACTCTATCTTTTTCACACTTGTTCAGTAGAAAGAGGAAAGAACTTGGTGGTTCAGCCATGGGAGGCATGCAAGGGTTTCTACTCTTGCTGATTTTTCTCAGATCTTGATCATAAGATTTGGCCAAAGGAGGGAGGAGCCCTCACCACCTAAGGCACATGCCAGCGTTGTCACGTTCATGGAGGAGGAGCCTCCACCTTCAGCTATTGAGGCAGCCAACACACTTGAGGAAGAGACTCTTGCAGCAACACAAGATTCTTCCAAATCTCTCCAAGGTATGCATGAGTTTGCATCTATCATGGAGGATTGTACATTATTTCATGTTGATTTTCTTGAGGAGGGAACTTTCACTGCGTTGTGCCATTATTCTCAGACACCCTTGATGAGCCATGCAACGCACATGAGGTTGGGGTTTGAGACATGGACCATGGAGGAGATTGCATTTCAATGTCCCATGAAATGCAAGAGGAGAAATTTGTTTTGGGAAAATGGTAGCACTTGTGAAAGAGGTACCAAGTGGCAGGATACTTACACCAAAGAGCGGAGCCTTATGGGTGAAGTGTGCCTAGCAGAAATGTGGAGGATCCATAACCCACAGGTCCCAGGATCATTTCATAATTGTTGCTCTTGATGAACAAAGAGGAGAGCATGGGTGCATCATGATGGGATGGCATTTCTCTTACCACTCATTATGTTCCCATTTCAAATTGGGTATGGTGGAAGTATAGGGGAGCAACAAACATTCTTGTTGCTCAAATTTTGTTTGAATTTTGCGAGAGAAAGAGGAGGCACTAGCATAGTGCAAGAGGATTGCTCTTTGATCTTGGATTCCCAAGCAGCACCTTCTTCATGGGAGGAGCTCTACATTTGGAGCAACATGATGGGAGGAGTCTTTGGCAAGATTCATGTCAAAGAGGGGAGCTTTGAGATGATAGTGGCCCTACTCTAAGGGCAGCAGCGCTGTCACTTGAGAGCTTGAGTTACTTGTTGGAGTGTTTTTCAAGCCACTTCACAAGTGATGTACTTTGGAGGCATGTAGGTGATGAGCATGAAGGAGTAAGGGAGGAGAGCACTCCTTACTACATTTTTACTTTCTTGGCTTGGTTGCACAAGCACAAGAAGAGGGATCTACATGAAGTATTTATGGGTTCTTCTTTCATGCATTTCCATGCATATTATTCATTGATGGAGGAGTCCACTTGGGAGGGCAACTTAATGGTTGCATATCAGCATATGGACAGGTGCATAGCCCAAGGATGATGAGATGGTTGGCACAACCACTCCCCTACTATGTTGCAGTAAGGGGGACTTTTCACTTGAGTCATTTCAGCTCAAAGGCCAAAGTACATGATGAGGGAGGTAACTATTTGTGACATGTTTTGCACTCTCTTATCTTTATGAGCAGCATATCAGGACAAGAGGGATCCTTCCTTCTTTCACATTGTATTTTTTTGTACTTATGGTTCATTGCAGCAAAATGATGGCTATTTCAGCAGTGGGTTGTGGGGGAAAAGCCACATAGTCTTGGTGTGCACCTTTGGCACCAAATTTTGTTTTCATGATATCATTTTGCAGAATGGATGTGGCAGCAAACAAGTGGCTGCAAAGGCACTTGTTGCAAGTTATTTTGAGGAAGGCCAATGGTGCCCTGCATTGGCTTCATTCATGGAGTCATAGTTCACCTCCTTACTTCCACAAGTTTATGCTTCCATATTTCACCAATAGAACATTGTCTAAGGGAAGCATCATTTTGAATGAGGAAAATGAATTGAAGACGACCATTGGGAGTATGATTCTCCCTATTTTTCATGCTGTATGTTTCAGGAGAAACAATGGGCAGCCCATGATTTCCAAAGCTTCATCTCTTTCCTTCATATGGGAGGAGTTATTTGGAGAGTTCGAAATTTTGGAGGAGGCATTTCATGGATTGTATGATTAATGGGGTGGCTTGGGTATCTCATGAAGACCTCTTTATTTTAGCCATATATCAGTAGCAGCCCCTATGTATCATGAGGAGGGAGAGACTCATTGGGTGGATGTGCCCTTTGGGAGAAAAGACCTCCATTATTTTTGCAGCACATGCTCCAAGGGGAGTATGGAAAGATGATGTGGTCACCATGTGCATCCATGTGTTTTTCCATGAGGTGAACCATATGATTGTTTGGATGCCATATGTGGATGAATTCCAACTCATCACATATGAGATGATTTGGGCCAGTTTGATTTTCAGCGTTGGAGGAGAGGTCCTTGGGGATCTAGACTTCATCTTGCCTCTTGAAGGCAACACTATTGCAGCCCAAGTTCAGCTTTCACTCCACATTCATCATAAGTGGAGAAGAGGACAGCGTGGGGTAGGCTATGAAGCTTACCAAGTTCAGAAATTCAGCCCACCTATTTCTCATGAGCACAAGGTGGAGGAGTACTTTCGGGAGTTGCCTAGTTGGAGGGTGACTCATTTTGCTTGGTTGATTGCTTGAGGATGGAGGATCTACATGAGGATATTTCAGATTCCATGCCTTGAGTGGAGGACTTTTTGCAGTTCATCCTTGCTCTTGCTTGAGGACAAGCAAGTTTTGGGAGGGGAGGACTGTAATGTTCCAAATTTTGCAACAAAGTATTTGGAACATTAATTTTGCTTTTATTTTAATAAAAGGAATAAAATGGGTGAGGGAGCCCATGTAGCAACTTAATAAACACTCCTAAGGTGCAAAAACTCACTTAAGTGGCTTAAGTTAGTAGCCCAAGTGTGAAAAGGGCCAAGAAGCAAGTGAGCTAAACCATGGTTGACCAAAGTCAACAACGTACCCAAGAGGGGAAGCTTGCATAAGAAGATTGCGTAGTTGGATGGAGGGAAATTTGAAATGAGAGAAACCCTAATGTGAGTGGGGTCCATGCATGCCTTGCATAAAAGATGAAGGAGAGCCATTTTTGGGGATCATCTTTGGAGAAGAAAATTCGAAGTTGAAGCTGCCTTCAGCTGAGGGAGCTTGTGCTGCTTAGCACAAGAGGGATTATTGTTTAGGAATGCCCTTCTTTTCCATGGGAGGCCATGGAGATATTGTTATTCATCTTCCTCACATCATGGCTTGAGGCCAAAGTAGTCATTTGCAACTACTGTGTTATTCTTGCAGCAAGAGAACGTTGGAGTTGCAGTGAGGGACCTTCATCATCTCACTTCCGGAGCTTGTTTTGTAGAGGAGGAGCCATCTCTTTCTCTAGGAGATCAAAAAAGGAGATCCCGAAGCTTCTATTTCATATTTTGGCATTGGGCCATATGTTCTCTCTCATGCCCAGCGCAGTCTCCTTCCCTTATAGCGTTATCTTCAGAGGTGGCTTGCACAAAGGGTTCATTTTGTGCACTAGAGGGTGAAATCTTTAGTAAGGGGATTAACCCCTTCAATTGGAGATCATTGGAGGAGGTATCATGGTTTATTGCAGCATCTACTTCCTTCTCCTATGTTGTATTATATTTGAGTTGCAGCAGCTATACTGCAACTCTGACATTTTCCAGTTTTATGTATTTTAGCCAATCCCTTGGAGGATTGGAGGATTGATGTAATAATGTTTTCTGGGGTTGAGATATTTCTCCCCCATATTTATTTGAGCTCATATTGTTATATCCTCTCATATATATCAGTTTGCAGTCATTTTCTCCTATAGACTACGCAATGACAGAGTAGCTGGGTCATGTAGCAGTGTATTCACTTGTTTATGTACATTTCCCTTTGACGCTGATTTGAGCTCACCTTGAGAGGCATTTTCCTCAAGGGATTTGTATTACATTTGTTGCTGCATATTATATATCAGATTTTCACTCTTCTTACATTGTATGAGGCATTATTTCACTGCTGCTACTTGTTGAAGTTTTCATGCTGCTGAAGATTCTCTCATTGAGCATTATTTTGGTATACTTGTTGGTGGGAGATCTGAATAACCTGCTTAAGGTTATTTCTTTGAGCTTATATTATGCAGGGAGTTTGTATAAGATGTATTCTAAGGAATCCCAGCACTGGATGGCCTTATTTTCACATGGGCTTCCTTATACAACGTCCTCATGGATAACTGTTGTAGAAATTCCTTGAAGGGAAATATTAGCTCTTGACAAGTTCTATTGGCAGAGTCTACTAGTGGGCCAGGTAGCCTCCGGATCTCATCCTTCCTTGTGAAGGCGACATATCCAGTAAATGCCCCTAACAGTCAATCTCTGAAATAGTTTGGTGTTGATTGTTAATACTCCCGGAGTTGGAAAATAGGAATATCTCAAGATATTCTCGGCATTGCAGAAATTTCCCCATTTGGGATATTACAGAAAGACAGATTACTGAACTTCTAAAAATATTTGATGCCCTTAAAGTTCATTATGACACTGATTTGCAGGACAGAGACATACAAATACAAGAATTACAGGGAAATATTGAGCAATTAAGCGTTAATCTCTAATTGTCAGAGTTTAAGAAGATAGAAAAAGAGTTAAATACTCTCCTTGCTCAACAAAAAAATTTGTTTTGTCAAGGGTTGACCAGTATTTATGATTTGTGTCATACATAGAGTTCTCTAGTTGATCAATTATCAGATATGAGGACCTATTTTGATGATATTGGAGAAAATATTGCCAATTTCCTTACTTGGTAGGACAAAGATGATGGACGATTAGCTAATATTCCTAGAATTAAAGAATCACTAAGGAAATTGTATTCAAAGATTGGGACATTCGTCTCAAACATACAGAGGTAGCACTATTCAATGCCAAAGATAGCTCTAATAATCTCATTGAAACAATCACTGATACTTTATTTCAATAAAATCTAATATCAAGTTTCCCTGAAGGAACACTTCCTGATATCAAACCACTTACTAAAATGTGGTAGGAGTCTTCCAAAAATTGAGGCGACATAATTGATCAACTATCTAAAATCGACATGGAAATCCATTGGCAGTTTTTAGTCAAACCACACACCCAATGGTTATTACTCAGATGCTTATCCAATACCACCAATCACATGTTGTCAGCGTTAAAGGAAGTCATGTTTATCAGCTAGATGCGGATCCAACTAAAGACTCCACCCGAATTAAAGATCATGACAGATATCTATGAGTTGCAACAACGAATGGGAGGACTATCTTCTTCACGGGCTTAGAGGATTCATGATAACAAATTCTAAATATATCTCCTTGGGGTTTATTTTAGTGTTATTTGTTCAAACTGCTTGAAGTTATTTTATTATTTTCTATATTTACATTTTGTAATGAACTATAAAACCCTTCCATGTTGCAATGAGATAGGGTTCTGAATTTTGGAAATAAGGCTTTTGCTTACACATTGTAACTTAAGTTTTTTCTTAAGAGAAAGTTGAGCCACTGCCATTTTTCTCATGAGCAGAGTAACGATTTATCGAGTACTACTATCTGTTTATTGTTGCCTTGTTTAAGAGTTGAATGGTAATTTGGTTTGTTTATCATATATGTGTTACAGTAATCGTACATTTTCACTATCGATGTGTGTGATTGGAATTATATATTGTATGCATAAGCAACGAAATCTCATATTTATGTGACGAATTTATCAGCTAATTTAATTAACTATTTAATTTGATTAGCTATCATTCTTATTTTACTATCATAACCACGTCGTAATCTATATTGTCATGTTATTTATGAAATAATTTAAATCACATATATTAAAATAAGATTTTCTGTGATAAATATTAAATTTAAATAGATGTTATTCTTTATTTTTAATCACGCCATCACATTATTATCATACCCCACTCTTTTCTTTTAAATTCATTTTAAGGGAAACTGGTCCCATAATATCCATTCGGAGCCACCAATCCATACAAAAAAGGATCTACTCTAAGGTCCCAACCGGGGGGGGGGGTGTTCCCCGATGTTGAGGCAAAAATTTTGAGCCATCAACACAACCCTATATTTTTCATTGCTGCAAAACAAAATCATGTCAAGCTCATCATTGCAAAAGATGCCCTCTCGTCATATCTTTCACATCATCAAGTGGCCCATTATCATTCCAAAAGGAGGTTTTGGTGGCATGAAGTGTTTGAATTTGTTTGAAATTATCTAATTCTCCCTTATTCGAAGCTATCATTGATCCTGGAGCAGTTTGAAGGGCGAAGAAGAAGGTTGCAAGCTCAAAGGTGGAGTTGCTACGAAAGTCGGACAAATCGCTGCGAAAGTGCGTTGTGCAAACGTATTTCCACCATGTCTCTTAAACCATGTATCCATTTGGCCTGAAATTTTTACATTAGATATATGGGGGTGAGATGAATAAACTCAGTTAATTTCATCCCAAAATACTTCACGGTCTTCGAGAAACAAGCTACTGTCACCTTACAACCATTTTTGTATTTTCTTGAAATCTGTGAGTCAGATTTGGCTCAATTTTTTTTTGGAGATGAGGTATGATGATAGTAACTTTTTGTAAAAATTTCAGCTCCATCGTACTCACCATGTCGAAGATATTGACAAAATATAGGTTGCTACGAAAGTTGACAGTTTTGCTACAAACATGGGGGTTAGTCAATGAGGAGGTCTGCAAGCACTATGAATTGTATTTCAAGATTTCAATACCATCAAAAATATATTTTAAAGATACCCATTTGCTCCATTTTGTCAAAGGAGGGCCGCAACAATAAATAACATGAAGGGTTACTTTGACTTGCTACGAAACTGACTCATGTGCTACGAAACTGTACAATCAGCACCATTTCACTTGAAATTTCAAATTTTTGGTTTCTAGAACCAGTTTGGATCATGTTGATAGGTTGAATATAGCCTTAGGAGGTGTAGTTAATTATTTTTTGCAAATATTCCAATTTTATGATGTTTTAAACATAGATTGGTAGTAGGTAAAACCACCCATATTTTCAAGCATATGGACTAAAATTCAATGTATCTAGTAAGAATGTTGTTTCTTTCAAATTTTCGACCACATAGAGTGGGAAATGGAACCTCATGATGTATATAAAGATGTAAAATATAGTAAATGGGCTCTATTGGCCATATTAGAGAGAAACAGACTTTTGCACACTGTACTTTCTGTAAAATTTGTGAGTGAATGAATGAAATACATAACGTGATTTGCAAGGATTACTATGTCAGATATTGATGGTGTTGTGCTTCTTATATATAGTAATTTTGTATTATATGTTTGCATCTCTTGA
Organism: Pinus albicaulis; assembly: GCA_034641835.2. Lineage (NCBI taxonomy): Eukaryota > Viridiplantae > Streptophyta > Pinopsida > Pinales > Pinaceae > Pinus > Pinus albicaulis. Next base: position 391,245,624 of record CM076584.1, on the reverse strand, counting down.
ATGTGTGTCTTATTGCTTGGAAAAACCAGATGTTTAACTCAAAATTCATTTAAAATATGCTTTGATTTAGTTTTACCGAGTTATCTATGTTTTCCTCTTAAAACAACATTCAAAATTTATCTGTAGTTTGATACTCTTTGTGTTGATTCCATATTTCCTCACACTCACCCTCCTACAATGAAATAATTCCACCACCCAGACTGCCTACCTTGCCCCTGTGGAGAAACCCTTTCTTTCTTCATAATATCCCTAGACAAATAATTAATTTGACATGACTCCATGCTCAATGGATCTGTCTCTTTTCTCATCAAAAAACCTTTGAAAATTATACTTTATTTACCATTATACCTAGCCTAATATAATATCAGTTGAGCAACCTAATTGAGAGATCCCTCTCCAAGGATAGGAGGGCTATATCCTAGCCTAAAAGTGGTTTTCTGGTTACATCTGGATTTCCCTCTTCAACCTTGGGAAATCACAGAGTGATAACAACTAGTAGGGGTACAATCAAGTCCTTATTCAAGTGTTTGCATTTACATCGCTATTTAATTGTTATATTTCATTTTTGAAAGTGTCATGGTGTTCTAGGCAGTGACTTGGGCTCCGGGCCTGAAAAAGTGGCACATAAATCGGGGTCGCAGGCTCAGAACTACTAGGAAAAATACCAGTTGCATGCTTCAAAATGTTAGTTTGATGCAAGGGCTGGCCTTCTAGAAGGTTGTCATGGCTCCTGGGTGTCTTGTAGCATGTGCATAAGGTTTTTGTTGTTCTGTGGTGTTGGTTGCACTTCCTTAAGCTGACCTTGGAGGTTGAATCAGATCATAGCAACTCTTCGTCACATGTTTACCTAGGTTGGTCGGTTACTTAGGTAGATGTGGGAGGAGGGTCTTACAGGTAGGCCTTGATCATGTAACATCGCTTGTGCATCTCCCACAATTCTTATGTTATTTCTTTCTACAACCCCATTCTATTGTGGGCTATGACTTGTGTTATCAAATATCGTCGAATGCCTTCTGATGCACAGAAGTTCCTGAATTCATTCAACACACATTCTCCACCGTTGTCGCTCCTAAGAGCCTTCACCTTCTTGCATGTTCCTTTCTCAACAAGTGCTTTTAACTCACAAAATTTTACAAATTTCTAGTATTTCTTCTACATGAAGAATATCCAACACTTGCGTGAAAATTCATCTACAAAAATCACATAATAACTGTGCTTGGTTGTGGAGGTTGTCGAGAACGGTCCACACAGGTTTGAGAGAACTCTTTCAAGGATCACTTTCACTCGACTATCCTTATCATGAAAGGTGGCCTTGGTGTACTTATCCAATGTACAACCTTTGCATGTATCGCTCTGCACAAGTGCACCCTTGGGAAGTCTTATAGAAATATGTTGCATGATATTCAAAGCTTCGTGGTGTAGATGGACCAATATTCTATGCCATAAATCACCGATGCCTCGGTTCTCCACCTTCTCTTCTTTCGTGCTCAATGCAACACAGTCTTCTACATCCAATTTGTAGAGGTTCTTTACCCGAACACCAATCTTCTTCACCCGTCCTGTGGCTATATGATGAAGGAACACCTTTCCTTTGTTAAATATCACATCGTAGCCACGGTCCTCCAACATATCAACTGAAACTAAGTTCTTCTTCAAACCAGGAACATACATGACACATTTTAATTTGAGAGGAGAACCAGACTCCCTCTAAAAGGTAATAGTACCGATGTCAGTTACACTATACCTCCCATCATCTCCCATCTAGATGTGCATATGGAGTTCCTTCTCCTCCAAGTCGTTGAAGAACTCTTTGTTGTCGGTCATATGGAATGAGGCTCCACTATCTAGGTACCACACAAAACCCATCACCGATGACACCATGCATGCGATGAGAGTAAAATCCTACTTGAATTGTGAAGCAGGTGCTTCACTTGCCGCTCCTCTTGAGGGCTTCTTGTTGACCTTCTTATGTGGAAACTTCGTGTCATAGTGTCCCAACTCGTGATAGTGAAAACATTTAATCTTTGAAAAGTCCTTATTCTTGCCTACCTTACCATAATATGATTTGGAATGGGATGAATTCCATTTCCCTTTATTTTCCTTTCCATCCAAGGCACAATTCTACTCATCATCATGCTTTAATGAGGAACAATATTTGGTGTTCCGTTGAATCTCTTATTTCACCAAGTCGGACCATAATCGCTCCCACTCTGGTAGCTTTTCCCTCCCATTCATTGAATCCTAGTAGTTGTTCTTGCTCTTAGGAATTCCTAGAAGTGATAGGATCACTAGATCATTATTGTAGGTTTTAACCCT
>CM076584.1:390575171-390643208 GCA_034641835.2 Pinus albicaulis | reverse complement strand
AAATATTTCAGTAAGATCGAATTCGAAGTCCGGGTATCACCAGGTACCAATTGAACCCTCCGGGATGTGGAAGATCGCCTTCAAAGCTAGGCCTTTTGGAATGGCCGGTCATGCCTTTCGGTCGACGAATGCTCCCGCAACCTTCATGAGGATGATGGACGACATCTTGCGGCCATTCACCAACTCATTTGTAGTGGTGTACTTGGATGACATTCTGATCTTCAGCAAGACTTAGGAAGAGCACCTTCACCACATCCGACAAGTCCTCCAAACATTGCGGCAACACAAGTTGTGTTCCAATTTGGAGAAGTGCACGTTTGGCATGACCCAGGTTCAATACTTGGGATACATTATTGATGAAAGGTGGGTGCATGTGGATCCGTACTCAAGATCCAAGTCATTCGGGATCGTCGCCCCGACTACTATACCGTAGCTTCGCAGCCTTTCCGGGTCTTGCTAATTTCTACCGTAGATTCGTTGCCGGGATTCTCTCATATCACTTGGCCCTTGAGTCAGTCACCAAGGGAGGAGAGAGAGCAAAATTCTTTCGTCTAACCTCGGTCGTGCTAGGCGTTCAAAGAATTGGAAAATCGCCTCTCGTTCGCCCTGCTCACTCACTGCATTTGCGCTGTACTCATTTGAGATCGAGACAGATGCCTCCGACTATGCTATTGGGGCAGTTCTTACTCAACAGGGACATCCAGTGGCATATCACAGTGAGACATTGTTTGAGACAGTTCACAAGTATCCCACCTATGACAAAGAAATGTATTCCATTGTGCAAGCCCGTCGACAATGGAAGCATTACATTTTGGGGAAGGAAACAATCATCCACACAGACCACCAGCCCCTGCAGTTCATACAGACACAAGGGAAGTTGCAGAATGATCGCCATCAGAAGTGGTCCACATATCTGCAACAGTTTCATTTGAACATCAAGTACAAGAAGGGTAGCACCAATCATGTTGCAGACTGCCTCAACCGACCACCGATCGTGGCGCTCACCACTGTGCTCAACTCTTGTGGGCACGAGACTTCTGATTGGCCGCTTCTCTATGAGAGTGACCCAGAATTCGGCCACACTTACAAGGCACTCTTGGGGGGCACGCAAGTTCCAAATTTTCACCTCCAAGATGCACTTTTATGTCACCCGGGACACCTTTGTGTTCCTTCAAGCGAGCGTGCCAAGATGATATGGGAAGCACACTACAGTCGAGTCGCTGGGCATTTCGGGGTCGAGAAAACAGTAGCAATACTACAGAAGTATTTCTATTGGCCGAACCTTCGAAAGGATGTCGAGAAGCACATCAGATCCTGCACCGCTTGTGCCATTGCCAAACCGACCATCAAGAAGCAAGGCCTATATACTCCACTACCTACCCCTAGTCGACCGTGGGAATCCATCTCCATGGATTACATGTCGGGCCTGCCTTCTACTAAGAATGGAAATGACTGTGTTTTCGTGGTCGTTGACAGATTCTCGAAGATGGCCATCATGGCGGCCTGTAAGAAGAATATCACAGCCTAAGCCACTGCTAAACTCTTCTTTGAACGAGTGTGGGTGCACTTTGGGATCCTGCGGTCTATCATATCAGATCGAGATAGCAGGTTTCTCAGCACATTTTGGTCCAGCCTCTGGTCAATGTTGGACACCAAGCTCACCAAGTCCACAACTTTCCATCCCCAAACAATGGCCAGACATAGGTCATCAACAGAATGATTGTACACATTTTGCGCATGTAAAATTCAAAGCATCCATGCACATGGGACGACAGCCTCCCCTATGTACAACATAGTTATAACTGGGCTCTCCACATTTCAATTGGCCATAGCCCTCTTCGAGTGGGCTTGGGATTCCAACCACTATGTCCCATTGACATAGCCATGCCGTTTGGGTGCACGTCAAAGCCGATTCAGCTCATGTCCAAATCAAGTTGACAAAGCAAGTAGCTTCATCGAGCGCATTCAACACATCCGCCAACAGTTTCATGATATATTGGACAGAGCCAATGCGAAGTACAAGCAGCGCCATGATCAACACCGGGTGCCACACAACTTCCAGGTGGGCGACAAAGTATGGCTACATTTGCAGAAGGAGTGCCTCACTGGACCCCACCGCAAGCTTCGCCCGCTCCGATACGGGTCGTACACCATCACCAAGGCTGTAGGGAACAATGTCTTCGAGCTTAGTATTCCTCCATTCCTTGGCTTGCACCCAGTCTTCAATGTGGATCGCCTTCGTCCTTACTTCCCACCTCTACCGGACACCTCGACATCAAGAACAACTCACACCAACAGAGTTAAACCCAGATCGCATGAACAGGCCACCACAGATTGTATCATGGACATGAAAATCAAGAACACTCACCAATAGAAGATCCAACTGTATCGGGTTGTCAAAGCTGGCCAAATCCCGCACCAAGAAAAGTGGTTCACTAGGGACCAAGTTCAGCAGAAATTTCCTCATCTCATGGAGGAACTTAACGCAATGGGGACCATTGATTCCTAAGGGGGGAGGAATGATCCAGGTGGATATTGGTGGCCACCCGCCTATTCCACTTGGGCCCCCACCATTGTCTCTTTCAGTTTTTCCGTTTTGGCATAACTTACTATTTTTAGCAGTTTTTCGGGTCCTGAACTTCCGGAGCCGTTTTGAGGCCCTAAACGACGTTTTTTGGGTACGAAAGCCACAAGTTCCAAATTTTCACCTCCAAGATGCACTTTTATGTCACATGGGACACCTTTGTGTTCCTTCAAGCGAGCGGGCCAAGATGATATGGGAAGCACACTACAGTCGAGTCGCTGGGCATTTCGGGGTCGAGAAAACAGTAGCAATCCTGCAGAAGTATTTCTATTGGCCGAACCTTCGAAAGGATGTCGAGAAGCACATCAGATCCAAGTACAAGCAACGCCATGATCAACACCGGGTGCCACACAACTTCCAGGTGGGTGACAAAGTATGGCTACATTTGCAGAAGGAGCGCCTCACTGGACCCCACCGCAAGCTTCGCCCGCTCCGATACGGGCCGTACACCATCACCAAGGCCGTAGGGAACAATGCATTCGAGCTCAGTATTCCACCATTCCTTGGTCTGCACCCAGTCTTCAATGTGGATCGCCTTCGTCCTTACTTCCCACCTCTACCGGACACCTCGGACATTGCAGAACAACTCACACCAACTGAGTTAAATCCAGACTGCATGGAACAGGCCACCACAGATTGCATCATGGACATGCAAATCAAGAACACTCGCCAGCAGCAGATCCAACTATATCGGGTTGTCAAAGCTGGCCAACTCCGGCACCAAGGAAAGTGGTTCACCAGGGACCAAGTTCAGCAGAAATTTCCTCATCTCATGGAGGAACTTAACGCAATGGGGACCATTGCTTCCTAAGGGGGGAGGAATGATCCAGGTGGATATTGGTGGTCACCCGCCTATTCCCCTTGGGGCCCCACCATTGTCTATTTCAGTTTTTCAGTTTCGGCACAGTTTACTATTTTTAGCAGTTTTTCGGGTCCTAAACTTCCGGAGCCGTTTTGAGGCCCTAAACGACGTTTTTTGGGAAAACGGAGGGCAACATGGGTCCATGGACCAATGTTGCCCGTTCCAAATTTGTAGTCCTCGGATAGATCTTTCTAACGAGGTATGGTACGCGTTAAACGGAGATCGTATGCCAAAGTTACGCCCCTGGGAAGTTGAAACACCAATTTACCCAAACGGGGCCCATAGTTTTGGCGCTTCATCTCCTAGGGTTAGGGTTTTGGCCGTTTAGGATTTCCCATTGTTTCTAAATGATAAATAGGCCCTCGAGCCTCATTGTAACACAGTTCAGAGGCCTGTAGCCACCACATCTCTTCTCAGAGATAGCTACCAGCGCCCTAGCTAGTTTTATTTCCATTTGTCTGTAAGCAAATTTCAGTTCTTTGATATTAATGAAATGAAGTGTTATTTCCGCTGCATCTCTGTATTTATGGTTATATGTTTATTCTGTTGCGTTCCTGCATAAATCCGGATCAGAGCCTGTACAAGAAAAAATTGAAATAGAGGATTTGCAAGAACATTTAAGAGAATCTATGCTAGAGGTGATAAAATCTAAGCTATTTTTTAAGGAGTTAGAAGAAGATATATCAAAGAAAATTGATATCTATGAAAAGGTTGGAGAAGAATCTAGAAAAATGGTGAATAGGACATTGCCTTTGCATAAAATTATGAAACAACAGAAGGAACAATTGGCTACAAGCATACATGAAAAAGCTATAGGGACAAGTCAAATCATTAGAAACTCAAATTAAAATGATCAAAGTGGAACTTGCAAAGATATCTCAAGATTATTGGTGAAATAGATGGCAATCCTTGAATATGGTAACATCCTTAATTTTTTCCTATGATATGTTTAACCAATAATTTTAGTAATATACAGGCTTGGACAGCTATTAGTAGTGATAAGGAGGCACAAGAAAGCAAGAAAAAGAAAAAACTCACTAAATTGACAGTTTCACAGCAACTCCCCATAGTTAAGTCAAATATTTGCTACAAAATTGTTGTAGGTTTTCATGGAGAAAAAGAAAAGTTTAAACCTCAGCTAAGTGAGTGATAAAGGCATGTGTTTAACTAAAAGACATCAATTAAGACACCAAAACTGTCAGAAAGGTCAAATGGGTAGCAGAAAGGTGTTTTTTGCATTTGCTACCAAATTTTGCTACAAAAATGCCTAACTCTGTTTTTTCTGTGTCATACAGCAAGGAATTATATGGGCTACAGGTCATAGGAGTGTCCACATCTTCAGGCAATGGACTCCTAATTTTTAGGAAGACAGGTCGGCAGGTAAACCAGGTCAACATCCATGTGGAAAAAGCTCAACATTCCAACACAACACTCCAACACATTTCAGCAGTTGGTTGCATTCGATGAGGGTCACCAATTGAATTTGTTGAGTTCATAAATGATAGGAGACTCCTATTTGTATTCATTTTTTTTTTAAATAGAAAAATCCCTACAAAGGCTCCATGTTTTGTAACTCAATTAGAACTAGGTCCCTTAGCTATGCATCGATCTAGCCCAGGTGGAAAATTTTTGTTATGAAGACATTTCTAGTATATATGTGTAACTTTGCACTTTGAGGTTGTTGATAGATGATGTGAGAGACCCATATTTGTAAAAAATTTCTTCAGTTAATATACATTTGAAGCAAACTATCTTTTTGACCTGAGATTATGTTTTGGATTATATGTTTTATCTCCATGTTTTGTATGTTGTTATGAGTTTCATAGTAATTTGATTACTTAGAATTCATGTCACAATGCTCCAACTTCCATCATTTTTCTATGTTTAATATGTAAAATTTTATTTCACATCATTTTAGAGCCAAAATTGCCTTAGATTCCATGAAAACAGTGTTATTTGTAATTTATTTTCGTTAATTGTCTCCATGCCCAATGGTGGCATCCCTCACACTCTCTTTCACCTAAAAAATCACATGAAGTAGAAACAGAGTTAGCCATATACAAAATTGAATTTTATCTATAACATTCTATTGTTTTCCTTGAGAGATCCCTCTCAGTCTGGAAGGGCTAACTTCCAGTTAAAAGTTGGTTTAAAATAGTTATGCTTGGTTGGAGGTTGACACAGCCTAGCCTGTTCTAGCCTAGTGATAACATTTTGGTGCGCCTGCCAAGAGTCTAAACGTTATATCATCCCAGGTGTTTCTTTTCAAAGTAGTTGAGCTCTTGAAGGTAGTAGGAGATTAGACATTTTGAGGTTGTACTTCTACCGTGGTTACTCCACTTGTATCTTCATCTTAAAGGTGGCTTCTAAGAAGATTCGTACGATGAGAAATATAGATCCTAATCCACCAGAGATTGTATATGATCCAAAATTTTTTATCAAAGGTATTGGTAGCTCATAAAAATCAGGTACTTCATATCTCTTAAGAGCTTCATCTTTACCCTCTGGAGGTGTTCAAAATATTGAAGACATAGATTTTGATGAAAAGTTTTAGAAAACCCTTTTTAGATCTAAATCAGAAAATGAATTAACAAAAATTGTATTAGATGTACAAATATTAGGGATAGAAACCACATCTGTTGTTTCCAAAGAAGATAAAGAAGGGTTTTGGGAAATTGTTACATCTGAGTTGTCACTAGAACAAGAGTCTCTAGAAAAAATAAAAGAGCTTTATCCATTTGGATTCTTATTGAAAAGAAGAGTTGGTGTCCCTTTACCTGAGTGGAGTTCTTTTATCTCTAAATTGAAGGTTCTTGTAACTCAATTACCTAACATCACATCTTATTTTAATACTACTCCTACAATCTTGATAGCTACTTCTTCTATTGTAGTTGATGCTAGTACATCTACTATTTTCACTACTACAATGGCAAGAGTTCCTCCTCCTCCTCTTGTAGGCCCTGCTAGATATGCCCCTCTTGTCTTGCTTGCTCAACTTCGTGATCTGCCACAAGGATATTCTACTAGGATAAATACCTTTGGAGGTGAGGATGGAATTATTTCAAAACAACATGTTGACCAATTCAATGACTTTGTAGACCTAAAGGAGGTAGATGATGAAGATGTTAAGATGAGATTGTTCGTGCAGAGTTTCATTGGTGAGGTGAGAAAATGGTTTAAATCCTTAACCCCGGTGAGTATACAAAATTGGGATCAATTAGAAGACAATTTTTTAAGGAAATGGGGAAGTAAGGTGAATCATGTCCAAGAATTAAATGAATATAATAATTTGAAGAAATCAAACAATGAATCAGTGTAAGATTTTTCAAAAAAGTTTAACAAAGTTTACAACTCCATTCCTTCTCATATAAAACCTCCCCCAGGAGCTGCCCAATTGCATTATGTTGAAGCTTTTGATTATGAATTTTCCATTTTGTTGAGAGAGAGGGAGTCTACCACTTTGGCTGATATGCACAATGATATTGTTAAGGTGGAAGTTAAAATGGCTACAAAAAAAAGGTCAAATATTGGGAAAGGAAGAGTAAAAGAGGAAGACCAACCCTCTACATCTTCAGATGTGAAATTTGAAAGTATGATGAAAACCATGGAAATAATTATGGATAGACTAACACTTGGAAACAATCCTCTACTGCATAGCTAGAAACACAAATTATAAATCCAAATTTTAGAAGACCTCAAATTTAGTAGATACCAAGAGAACAGAGAAACCAGCCTGATCAATAAGTAAGGCCCCCTTTTCAACAAATTCTAGCAGAGGAAGAAGAAATGCAGCCATAAATTCAAGAAGACATCATACATTGTTTGTACAAGGATGAAACCGAGATTTTTTTTTAACAAAGGAAAAGAATGATGAATCTATTATCGACATATGTAATGAAGAAACTGAAAAACAATTAGAATACCATAAAGGCTATCAACATGCCATTTTTGAGATGAAAAAATAGTACAACTTAAGGAATATGAATGTCTTTATAGTTGCTAATAAAAATCATCCTAAGAAAGCAGATGGTCCAAAGGCTGTTGAACATAAGAAAGATGTCCCTGGGAGAGAGATTGAAAAGGCAAAACCAATTTTCAATCTAGAAAATGAGATTTCAAAAATAAAAATTGTTGTCCCCTTTGGTGAAATAATAAAGGTAATAGAATACATGAGTCAAATTGTGAAGATTCTTAACACTCAAGTTGGACCTTCTAACACTCTAAATCTGCGAGAAGATCACCCCACCATATTTGTTACACATAATTTTGTCACCATGATATTTGAATGTCAATAGAGGTTCATCATTACCTATGTTATGCTCCCTTAGAAGTAAAAAACCCTAACGTTCCTAAACCAAGTCTTGGAATTTGAGAAAAGCTCATTAAAACCCTAAAAAGTCTAACTCCGCACTTTTCCTAGCCCTTGCCTGCGGATCTGTAGATACTTTCTCTATAGCTTGTGGCACATCCCACACGTTTTGCATATTAAACCTGCGAACCCCTGTAAATAGTCAAATAAAAGAAAAAAGTTAGTTCTAGAAGCCTAGCTGGACTAATATTCTCCCAACTGGAAGCTTCTAGAAGCACGTTCAGTTATAGCTTTATCCTATACTCATGAGCTCTATCCCTTCACTCATGGAGCTTATCCCTTGGTCTATGGAGCTCAAATCCCTTCATGAGAGGAATCCATCCCCCTCTTCATGGAACTGAAACTACCTCCATTTCCCTATAAATTAAGCTCATGTTTCAGTCTCAAGGGTATATTGTAGCTTGTAAATGGTAGACATACATATTAGTTTCTAAAGAAATTCCTAAGAGAGCATGCTCTCTATACTAGTCATTATTGATATGAGAATGATCACACACTCAAGTCCATAACTTCATGCTAGTTCACAGAGAGGAAGGCTTGTCAATATGAAGGAGGAATGATTGTTTAGGACCGTGGGAGGAAATTGTACAACATCAAGGTGACAGGCTATAAAGTTACTCTTTTCATACAAGATAATACATATGGATCTCCTTTTCTCATTGAGTTGTTCTTGTGTCTATTTAAATAATTTAATACTTGGATTCCTTGATCACTGAGTTAGATTAGCTGTTCTCAATTATTATATGTTGCAAGTGCTTTTAATTCTTTTGTCTATCTTTGATTGCAGGTTCTACTGATTGAAGAAGCCTCTTCGGAGTGACTAGATAAAAGGTTGCACCGAACATCGAATTTAAAGGTAGGATCATGTCCTCTTTCTTTGTTTATAATAATTTTGAATTGCAAATGATCTAGAGAAAAATATTTACAAATGCATGTTTGTTTCTAGATATCCTTAGGATACTAGGGATATCGTTCTTGTTCGCAAGAAGGATTTATCCGCATAACAAAATGGCGACTCCACTAGGGAATAAAACTTAGTTTTCCTTTTTTCTTTTCAGTTTGAATTTTAAGAGTCTTCTAATTTTGATTAGTCATAAAACTGGGTTGGGTAGATAACTTATCAGAATCCCTGAAAATAAAATCTAAATATTTGTTTTTTCTATATTTTTCCCATCCTCCGGAGTTTTTATTTAAAGACAGTGCAGTAGCCTCCGCAGTTTTTAGTTTAGAATAGTGCGGTACGACACTATTCTCCATTGAAACTTGCAAAATTGTGGAAATTTTTTGAAAAATTAATAATTCTCTTTTTAGGAGCCAGATTCCAGATTTTATGTGTTTGCCCCAACTTGTCTTGACAATCAAAGTCTTATGTGTGAGTTTCTTTCAACAACTTTTGTGTCAGTCTCTGTTAAGTTAATTGGGTGTTTTGAATATTCTTTTTGAGAAAATCTTAATTTGATTTCGTTTGGTCATTACTTCGAGGTTTGTCTCAGTTTCTTAACAATTTTACATCTTTTTGTTCTTTTTTTTTTTGCAAAACAATTTCCCCCTCATTTGCTGGGGGGGTGGGGGGGGGGGGGGGGTGGCGCTAAATTGTGTTTGAGTGTTAATCACCTTTGAGTGTTTTTATTTTTTACCTTTTGAATTCTCACCCAATTTTCTTGACTTACACTTGATTGGTTCTTATATTACATTAGAATCATCTTATGTCTGAGAATTCTCTTGCATAGATCACATTTGCATAATTAGAATTCTCATTTTCAAAATATGAATGAAAATGTGCATAGATTACATTTGCATACTTTTCAAGTGAATTGTGCATAGATTACATTTGCATAGTTTACATTCCGGAAAAAGCATTAGTTTTTCTTCATAAAATTAGTGCATTAGAGAATTTGTTATATTTTCTCTTATTTATCAATCTTTGCATTGTTGGAAGTGAATGGAACCTCTTTCCTTACTTTAAATAGGAATCATTGAATTGAAAAGATTACATTATCATATTCGATTGCAGTCAGTTTTGGGTCAGGTCATAACACCATTGGTTTCATATCTATTTACCCTTTGAGTAATAACAACCAAATAACACAACGCTTAATTAAAATTCATCTAGAAATTTTTACATTTTCTAGGGCTCTTTTCAACAATCTAGCTTAGGCTAGTGCTTTGGAATAGGTTGTAGTTAACTTTCCAAAGAAACTAAACAAACAAGTAGCATCTTACAGTAAGGAAAAATTCAAATTGTTGCAATTGTGCTCTGGGAAGCTCTTCTTAAAAGAGTCAAGCACGAGATCATGTCGGAACTAGTGGGGTAATCATACCTATCTCATTGGGAAAGATAGCATATGTGCACGTACTAAAAACGATAAACCTTGGATAGACCATTGTCGAGGAGCTGGGGTCACTTTTTGGTAAACCTTGGATTTTATTAAGAAGCCTTCAAGGGGATTGAGCTTGTTACTTTGCCCTTGCGTGTATATCAGATTGTAGACTATTCCCCCATGTATAATTGTCTCAATTGGTGACCTTAGTGGCCATAATATTTTAGGATTTTTCCCAAGGTGACGATGGAGGGAAGGTCCCACTGCACCTGGAGCAGATATTGACTAGACTCACTTGGACTTTTCAGAGGGTGCACTTCACTTCAAGATGGCATAGTGGAGGTACTCGCACTATTCTGTTTCATTAAGCAGGTTGTCAGGGTAACTGTTCCAATCGCCAATTTTCCACATTAATTTTTGCGATGTTGGATTTCATCACCAACTAGTGTTTTTATTGTGGAAAAATATTGTTTGTGTGTGGTTTGACTCCTAGATTTGATAGCGCGTTTTCATTTGTTTGTTTTTACTTTTTAGAGACCTTAGGTGTGAATTTTGAATTTTAATTGTTAGGTGTGGATTGTGAATTTGAATTGTTAATATTTTTAAATAAATTCACTGAAGTTGAATATAATGGAAATAGTTCCAGAATTTACCAACCAAGGAACCCCTATTAATGAGAATCCTATTAATTTTCCTTTCTTTGGAAATGTTGGTCCTCCTTATATGGATACATTGTCATTACCTGAATTTACCATAGGTTTATTGGTATGGTTAATTTCAACTTTGTTGGCCTCGAATACTCAAATTATTATACCTCAACCAGATGCTTCACCTCAATAGAGTTCACCATCTCAACATCACCAACCTCATGTTGACCCTTTACCTTCTTCGCCTAACATGTCTTCCTCCCTTTCTTCCTCTTTGCATGGTAAAAACCTTGATGCTAGTAACGAGGCGGCTAAGAAGAAGAAGAAAGGGAATAAGAAGAAGAAGCAAGATAAGAAAGAAGTCAACCAAACAACTATAGCTGTAAGTGTTAGTAATGTTTAGGAAACCTCCAACATGCATCGTAAATCCAAATACCCTTGCAAGATTTGTAAGGGTGACCACTTCCTTATCAATTGTCCTGGTATTCCAAAGGTTTTGGAAGTATGGTTAGAAAAATCTCATCAACTTATTGTTGATCCATCAGCCAGTGATTGTCAGGTTCCTGGGAAAAAGGGTAAAGTTAGGTTTCCTTGTAGGTTATGCAAAGAGATTCATTAAACTCAAATTTTCCCTCACATGGATGAAACCTCAAAATTGTTGGAAAACCTTACTATTCCACAGAAAAAACTATCAACTAGTTACCATAAACTTTCTCGCAACATATCGTCAACTGACAGGGTGATTGATCTAATTCCAAGTACAGTCAATTCCACTCTTCCATTGAAGAGTGAAACTGATATCACTTAGGTTTATGATCCATTAGTTGATAAAGTGGTCGACTTGATTTCACATTCGGTCGATCCCACTCTCCCTGTAGAGAGCGAAATTCATACCGCACATGTTCTTCTTGTTGCATTGGATTCTTCTACACATGGGGGCATTTCATTTGTTTCTACAGAACCCCCTCCAAGTATCGAGGTCTTTTCTTTTGATTGGAATAGACTGACAGAACCTTGTCTTCCTTCCTCCATCCCTTTCCAAATCATTGTGAAGGCTTGTGGTAATAATGTGTGTCACACAAATATAGATGAAGGTTCTTCTGTTAGTATTTTATCCTCAACTGCTTGGCAAGCTTTGGGTTCCCCTCATCTTGTGCCTGTTACACAGAATCTGTCAGCTTTTAAAAAAACCATTAGTGAACCTTTAGGGATCCTTCCTAAGTTTCCTATTACCTTGGAAGGTAAAACTATCTGTATTGATCTTATGGTAGTCTGAGGCCCCTTGGATTTAAATTTTCTCCTTGGGAAAGACTATATCGACACTCTTTCACATTATTTATTTCCCTCACAATGGAAACATTGTGACTGTTGACCAATTTTCATTCGCTAGTCTTGATTTGACTACCAATAATCTGACATCCTTGAATTTTTCTTATACTGAAGTGGTATCTACCCCGCCACGGGTTAATTATGTGGAAACCAGTTCCATGTTTTTAGTTAACGATGCAAGCAAGCCTCTCACTGTTTGCTCGATTTTCTTTGACTTAGATCCAGTAATTGACATGAAAAACCTTATGGGATTATTTGAACGTGATGTTCTTATCCCTATTGAGTCCCTTGACATGTGATATTTCTAGAGAACTATTCTTCCATCTAAGGAAGACCTCTTGGAAGCCATGATAGAGGAGTGTCCCTTGACATGTGTTTCTTCCAGTTGGAAACCATGACAAGGTTCCCATGAGGACAATTCTTTTCCTGTGTAAACCTTGTTGAAAAATGAAATAGACCATTTTGAGGAGAGTTCTTCTTACTATGTCAACCTCGTTAAAAAATGAATCAGTTCATTATGAGTATAATTCCTGTTACTATGTCAACCTCATTAAAAAATGAAACGGGTTCCCATGAGGAGAGTTCCTTTTACTATTTCCACCTCATTAAAAAATGAAACATGTCCATGAGGATAGTTATTTTACTGTGTCAACCTCGTTAAAAAATGAAACAGGTCACCATGAGGATAATTCCTTTTTTTGTGTCAAGCTTGTTAAAAAATGAAACAAGTTTCCATGAGCATAGTTCCTTTCTTATGTCAAGCTCATTAAAAAATGAAACAAATCCTCTCCTAATTGAGTCAATTATTTGATTAGATCTCGTAAGTGTCAAGTCGAGTCTTTCATCTGATCTCGGAATTGAACCTTCATTCCATCCAACTATTAGTAACCAGTAGTCTACTTAGTTGAATGAAATGAAGCTTGGGGGGCATATGCTTTTGCAGGTTACCCTTGGGGGTCATTGAAACTATTCTCAAGCATGATTTTTCCTTTGTTTCAAGCATGTGTAAAAGTGAAATAAACCCATTCTCAAGCATAGTTTTCTATGTTTCAAGCTTATGTAAAAATGAAACCATTATCAAGCATAGTTTTCTATGTTTCAAGCTTGTGTAAAAATGAAACCATTTTCAAGCATGATTTTTTCCTTTGTTTCAAGATTGTGTAAAAATGAAACAAACTACTCTCAAGCATAGCTTTCTCTGTTTCAAGCTTGTGTAAAAATGAAATCACTTTCAAGAATAGTTTTCCTTTGTTTCAAGCTTGTAAAAAATGAAATTTATCTTGAGTCCATTTCGGTTATTATTTTCAAGACTCATTAAAAACATGAAAATCCTGAGATTATTTTGCTATCTTTCATTCTCATAAAATACATGAAAATGCCGAGTTATTTCTGTCCTTTCTTGCTCGTAAATTAAATTGAAAGTTGGAAATCTGAGTATATTTTTATCACTTTTTGGGCTCTTTAAAATTACGAAAAAGCGAAACCCTGGAGTTCTCTTCAAAGCCCTTTTCAGACTCTCTAAATATGAAAATGTTGCTGAGTACTTGACTATTCAAACTCATTAAAGGAAATGAACAGTCGTCCTTTCAGTATAAGTTTACCCCTTTTCCAGACTGAAATGGAATATTTACGAAAAAGGAATACATTGACTAATCATGGTCAATAGAGTTCTCTCTTGTATTATTTTATCCTTTTTCGGGCTTGAGAGACTAAATTTATGAAAAATAACAATCACTGAGTTTTCTTATGTTTTTCTTTTGACTCCCTAAAATTAAAAAACACTGAGTTTCACCTGTACTAGACTCGTTAAAATTTAATAGTAAAGGACCTATCACTTACAAACAGGAACGAACCACTCCTTCTTAGGGTTCGATTTTAATACTATGTTGGACTCATCTAAAGGATGAGCTTATACAACAAGCAAATGGTTTCCTCCTCAAGCTTGTCAAAAATAAAGAGGTACTTGCCAGATATGGTGGGGGAAAGAGAGAAAATGAATCCAATTGTTACCCTTGTTTTGAAAAGAAGTATACCACTCTTTAACACGACACTTTTTGTCACATTTGTACCTGGGTTGGGGAAATCCTTTGTCTAACAGTTAATCAAACCACATTGAAAGTCTTTAGCTAGTTTCTGGGTATTAGCTTTAGGTAAATTGTTACCAAACCATCTGCAGTGTCGTTATGTGTTCAAGAGATAGTTCAAATAAAATCATTCATTGCAAAAAAAATTCTCCATTCACGTTGACCATCCCTGAGTCAGTCCTTGCTAAAAATTTCTTCAAAACTTGATCTAATGGTTTCGTGTCGTGGGATTTCCTGCAACAGGTCACTTTCTATCGACGACAGATCATCATCTAAAACGTTGATCTAGAATCCTATCAGTACCTTGGGATCTGCATGCCCTAATGGCATATTTCTCACCTTCGAAGACAAGTTGCATTATTGACCTTCGATCGAATGATTCCATGAAGTGTTCAAATGCAAATCATTCATTCACACTTCATGGATTGTACTGAGTACTTTGAGAGACATTGTCATTATTGGTGGTTTCTCTCACACTTGTTAACAGTTCACATCATTGACTGGTAATCAAGTGGTTTCTGCCATGTTCGACTTTAACACAATAAATCGCATGGATAGAATTGTACTAGTTCGGGAAGCGGAAATCAAGACCCTGGATCTAGTTTCCACCATACAAGCTACGAGGAGTTTTATTATTCATGATACAGTAGACTACTTATGACAGATGGTTGCATCCATGTTGTGTCTACTATTGATGTAATTTTAAAAACATTTCTATACCAGAACATGTAGTTAGTTTTGATCTGAGTATGGGAATGCCTACCTCAACGATGATATACATATATATGTTTGCATTGAATGTTTTTACAGGCTTTTGACCAGTATGTCTGCAATCCAATCCTCGAAAAGATAAAGCACTTCACTCTTTAGAACTACCTTCGACTTCGCACTTTAGGGGGAAATATGTTACACGTTATTTGGTCACCATGACATTTGACTGTCAATATAGGTTCATCATTACCTGTATTACACTCCCTTAGAAGTCAAAAACCCTAATGTTCCTAAACCAAGTCTTGGAATTGGAGAAAAGCTCATTAAAACCCTAAAAAGTCTAACTCCGCACTTTTCCTAGCCCTTGCCTGCAGATCCATGGATATTTTCTCTATATCCCGAAGCACATCCCGCACGTTTTGCATATTAAACCTGCGGACCCCCGAAAATAGTCAAATAAAAGAAAAAAGTAAGTTCTAGAAGCCCAGCTAGACGAATGTTTTCCCAACTGGAAGCTTCTAGAAGCACATTCATTTCTAGCTTTATCCTATACTCATGAGCTCTATCCCTTCACTCATGGAGCTTATCCCTTGGTTTATGGAGCTCAAATCCCTTCATGAGAGGAATCCATCCCCCTCTTCATGGAACTGAAAATACTTCCATTTCCCTATAAACTGAGCTCATGTTTCAGTCTGAAGGGTAGATTGTAGCTTGTAAATGGTAGACATACATATTAGATGTTGAAGAAATTCCTAAGAGAGAATACTCTCTATACTAGTGATTATTGATATGAGAATAATCACACACTCATTTCCATAACTTCATGCTAGTTCACAGAGAGGAAGGTTTGTCAATCTGAAGGAGGAACGATTGTTCAGGACCCCGAGAGGAAATTTTACAACATCAAGGCGACAGGTTGTAAAGTTACTCTTTTTTTTGAGATTGCAACAAGATGATGAGCTTATTGGAAACGAGTCACCTTCACTAAGTGGGCCCGCGGGATATTTTTGGCGCAAAGTATATTTTTAGACATATGGATCATGTTCTATGAGTTGCAGGATGCTATTTGTGGATGGTTGGTCAAGTCGGGAAAAATATATGGACTTCTATTTTTAGACATACTGGGCGGAATCTATTTTTATATTTCCAGTCTAAAAATAGATATGTCGAATATTATTAGCTCTTAATAATATTTGGACTCTAAACATTATCTTATCCTCTTGGAGCACTTCAGTTTGATGCCTGGATGTGGCACATGCAGCTGACAGAAGGAATTACACTATTCCTAGGGTTTAGTGGAGCTATTGCATGGTTGAATTCAGTTAGAACTCATGTGACAGAGTTTGGTGGAGTTGATGAGACAGTTAATGGAGTTGTGTTCAGTTTAACTTAGTTGAGCTAGTTGTATCTAGTCTAACTGATTGATACAATTAGTGAGAGTGGTGTGAATTAATTATTAATTAATTCACTAATTATTAACTCATAAATCAACTAAATAATACATCAATTAACTGCAGTGCATGGACAGTTTCAGTGGAGACCAGTGAAGAGGTAGGTGAAAGAGCAAGTGTGACTATCAGTTGTGACTATACTGGTGCATGAGAATTGCACACACATTGATGGAGAAGCCAATGAGGATTGCGCAGTACACACCAATGGGATTTGAAACTTGATCTGGTAATTATCCATATTGGATTGAATAGTAGAGGCTGGCTAACAGGTGGAGCAGATTGGAGCATGTGTTTTGTATGATTTGAGCTTGTGTAGTGTCTAACAATTGGAGATTGTACTGAGAGCTTGTGAGGAGTTTGTACAATTATTGTTACATGATCTCTATCATTATAATATACAGATAGTTGGGGGTTTTTAGCTTTAAGCTTTCCCATAAATATTGTGTTTATATGTGTGATTGTTTATGGTTTTAATGTGCGCATGCGATTGTTTAATTTCCGCAAATTGATGATCAATAGTAGAAGAGGTTATGTATTATGCATGAAGCTCAAATAGTGTGTGATCAGGATAATCTTGGTGAATAATTTAACAGTTATTCAAATTTCTACATGGTATCGAAGCAATATTGATCATTGGAGCAATTGCAAAACATTGAACTGGTTGAGTTTTGTGCTGGTGGAATTTGAATTTGCAGCAGTGTTTTCTTGGTGTCGAAGTTGAGATGTCTTTCAACGGATTGCGATTGGAGTATGCCCTTGAGGGCAGCTCGAATTATATTGCATGGAAGGACAGGATGGAGGCGGTGTTGGATGACAATGGGTTGAAGGAGTTCATAGATGCTGAAGTCCCAAAGCCTACTTCTAGCGATGCTGCCGTAATTGAGGCTTGGAAAAAGAAGACAGCAAAGTGTCGAAGAATATTGTTAGAGGGCGTGAAGGATCAAATAGTGTCCAGCCTGCATGGTAAGGCTTCTCCATTCTTTATGTGGAAAGCCTTGACAGATTTATTCCAAAGCAAGAGCGACCAGAGAAAGTTGGCGCTCAAGGATAAACTCAGAAACATAAATATGGAGAAAGGCGACAGTATGCCCAAGTACCTCACAAAGTTCATCCAATGCAGGGATGAGCTGGGAAATGTGGGGGTGACTTTTGATGATGAGGACTTGGTGAGCTTGGCTCTCCTTTGTCTTTCGAAGAGTTGGCACTCCTATCAGGACTCTGTCAATGGTCGGGAGAAATTGCCAGGATGGGAGCGAGTTTGGTCGGATCTTGTGCAAGAGGAGATAAGGCAGAGTACCAGGGACAGATCTTCATCAAGGAACTCTGATGAATAGAATTGCACTTTGGCTGCCAAATAAAAGAAGGGGAAGAGCAAGAAAGCTTCTCATTCCAATGTGAAAGGCAAGAAGCAGGACATGTCCAAGGTGAAGTGCTTTCACTGTCACCAACACGAACAATATGCCACAAATTTTCTGCAGAAGAAGAAAAATAAGCAGGCTGTTGGATCTGCGGCTGGAGAGGCCTTAGCCTCGTAGTTTGAGCTGGATTTTTCGCTGATCGCATGCTTGGTATCAAGTGTGGTGGGATCAATGGGGTTTCTGGACAGTGGTGCGTCTTTTCACATGACAGGAGATCGAGATTTGTTTACCGATCTGGATGAGAAAGATCTTGGAGTGCACATCGAGATGGGCGATGATGGTAGATACAGTGCGACCGGTATCGGTACCATTTCCTTTGAGAGGGATTCTGGTAAACCCTTCGTATTGAAGGAAGTGATGCATGTTCCAAGATTGAAGAAGAGTCTCATCTCTGTGGCGATGTTAGAAGACAAAGGATATGATGTTGTCTTTAGCGAGGGAAAGGATTTCTTGCGCTGTAAGGCAACTGGTGAGACCCGGAGGATAGGGGTTCGAGTTAAGAACCTTTATCAATTGCAGGTAGATGGTTGCGCAGCAATGGCAGGCAAGGCAGAAGGAGTGGTGAGCTGGGATGATGGCGAGTTGTGGCACCGGAGATTGGGCCACCTTCACCATGGAGCTTTGAAGATACTGCAGTAGATTTCTACTGGGCTTCCTAAAGGCACTCTTGTGCAGTCGGATCAGTGCAAGGGGTGTACCTTGGGAAAATTTGTGAAAGCCACCTTTCACGAGAAGGATAGTCGCACCACGAAGATCCTTGAGAGAATTCACACAGACGTGTGTGGACCTTTCTCAGCAGCTTTGACAGCAAAGCACAGGTATTATGTGATATTTGTTGATGATTTTTCTCGTAAGTGCTGGATCTTCTTCATGCAGAAGAAGAGCGAGACATACTCAAAGTTCTGTGAGTTCAAGGCACTGGTTGAGAAAGAATCGGGGAAGAAGGTGAAGGCTCTAAGGAGCGACAATGGTGGTGAATTCATCTCTGGTGAATTCAAGGACTTTTGCAGCACAGAAGGAATTCGAAGAGAGCTCATAACACCTCATAACCCGCAGCATAACGGGGTTGTTGAGCGGAAGAACAGAACAATCATGGGTGTTGCACGGGCGATGTTGCATGATCAGGGTCTACCCATTCACTTGTGGGCGGAGGCATGCAATACTGTAGTATATGTGCAGAATCGTTGTCCTCACAGGATACTTGGCATGAGTACACCCGAGGAGGCATTTTCTGGTAAGAGGCTTGATATTTCCCATTTGAGGATTTTTGGTTCACCTGTTTACATTCATGTGACGAAGGATGCCAGGAAGAAGCTGGAGCCAACCACAGAGGTTGGGATATTTGTAGGGTACACCGATACACCCCACAACTATCGTGTGTATTTTCCAGACAGTTGCAAGACTGTTGTGCGATGGGATATCAAATTTCATGAGGAGAAAGCCATGAAGTGTTCGCTTGAGAGGGAGCCACACTTGCATGCAGATGAGGAGCTATTAGTTCCTAAGGATGAGTCTCAGGATGTGGATCAACCACAAGATGAGGTTAATGGAGTGGAAGATACCACTCAAGCAGCGCCAACCATCAGAGGGCGGAAGTGCACTACAGAAGCTGAGCGACTGGCTTAAGATGCAGAGAAGGTTGTAGGAGCACCTAAATCACAGCGCAGACAGAGACAATCACCTGACCGGTATACTGGATACATGGCTCTTATGAGCAAGTGTATCGTGACGGAGCCATCCTCTTTCGAGGAAGCTGTGGAGGATCCCGCTGGGTAGATGCCATGGTGGAAGAGTATGATTCGATTGTCAGAAACAGTGCATGGGAGATTTTCCCAAGGCCGAAAGGGAAATCGGTGGTGGGTTCGACATGGATCTACAAAGTGAAGCAAGTAGCTGACGGGAGTGTGGAGAAGTGCAAGGCAAGATTTGTTGCCCGAGGCTTCTCACAGATTGAGGGGATCGATTATGAGGAGACCTTTGCACCTGTCGCAAGGTATTCTTCCATACGGACAATTCTTGCTCTCTCAGCGCAGATGGGGTGGCACATTCATCAGATGGATGTGAAGACTATTTTCCTCAACAGAGAGATTGAGGAGGAGGTGTGCATAGATCATCCTGAAGGTTTCAAGATCTTCAGCAGCGAGTCACATGTGTGCAGGCTCAAGAGAGTGATGTACGGGTTGAAACAAGCACCTCGTGCTTGGTACACATGGATAGACAATTATTTCACCGGACTTGGATTCTCCAAGAGTTAGGCGGATCTGAACCTATACCAGATTGTGGTGGAGGGTAATTTTTTGATCAATGTACTTTATGTAGATGATTTGATTTTGACAGTGTTGTTTGTTGATACTCTCTTGCAAGGAGGATCTTCCAGAAAGAGTTTGAGATGAAGGACTTGGGCCTCCTTCATTATTTCCCGGGAGTGGAAATTTGGCATTGTAGTGGTGGAATGTTTGTTTCTCAGGGTAATTATGCTCGGGAGATACTAGAGAAGTTCAACATGCATGGCTGCAAGCTTGTTGATACTCCTCTTCCTGGTGGTTGGAGGAAGGAGGATGCTACTTCGACGGAGGTAGTGGATGCCACTGTTTATAGACAATTGGCGGGGTCGCTTATGTATCTGGTCAATACACGACTTGACATATGCTATGCAGTTAACCAGCTTTCACAAGCTATGGTTAAGCCTACCAAGCTCTTTTGGAAGGCGGGGAAGCATGTATTGCGTTATCTCAGAGGCACATCGGGATATGGATTGTGGTACATGTTAGAGTTAGCTTTTGCAGCCTTCCTCCAGTGATCAAACATGCTCTTTCAAAGTGATTTTAAAGTGTCAAAGTCAAATTTTGTCATTTCAAAGAGTCTTCAAGCAAAATTTGATCACTAGGCATTAGGTCTAGGGTTGGTTTTCACTCTTTTCAAATTTGTCCAAGTGTCAGTCCATGTCACCATTCAGCTGAGTGTATCATCATTCAGATGGTTTTCATCATCATGTCAAGTTCCATTGAGTCATTTTACACCTCGTTCATGCTTCAGTTGTGCCTTGGTAAGGTCCATTTCCCTCTCCTAGGGTTTTGGAGGTAATTTCTCTTGGATGGTCAAATCATCAGAAAAACTTGTATCCTGATGTTCAAACACCTTCCCCTATCCTTAATATACCTCATTAAACACTTCCCATCACTGAGATCCCTCAAATTCCTCATTTTTGCACAAACCCTAGTTTCTAGCCAAAACTTGGCAATTTCCTAGGCTAGGCCTGTGTTTTGCCCTTTTGGACCCTTTCCCCTCACTCAATCTCTGTGATTCCACTTCCCCCTGCTTCCTAACATCCCTCCCTACTTCCAAAAATTTCCCCAAGAATTTAGAAGCCCCCTATCCCCTTCATTTCGCTTCATTTCGACAAAATTCCTTGTTTCACACATCGGGGTAAGTTTCACTCAAAAGAGGTTTCAGAGCAATAAAAGATGCATTTTGGAAAACTGAGAGAGGTTTTTGTTCAAAACATGCCAAGGAAGAAAAATATCCTTCACTTTTTACACAGGTATCATGGTTTTAGAGAAATTTCAAAAATTCCGTTGCCTCAGGAGAATTGAATGCACCTCTGAAGTGACCTTGGGAAAATCAAGTTTTCTCCTAGCATGTTTGGCCAACTGACTTTCTTGATGAGTCAAATGATAACTATAGAGAAAGACCTTTCCAATGAGCTATCATGAGCTCAATTTGAAGTTGATGAAGACCTTCAAAAGTTGATTGCAACAGCGCTCTGCCTTGAGGCAGCCTAATTCTGCTCATTTTGACTAGTGTTGGGAGATTTGATTTTTGACAGGGTAAATGGAATCCAAATTGCATAATTCCACTTGTTTTGGAAAGTAGACTCCAATAGCTTTCCAACGAGCTATCACACGCCCGATTTTGACACCGGGAAGGCCTCCAAAAGCTTCCTGCAAGAGAAACGCGACCCACCTGGGGCCCGAGCGACCCACCTGGGCAGAGCGACCCACGCAGGTCAGTTCAGCAGTGTAAGTTTGCAAGGGGCGCGACCCACCTGGGCTGAGCGACCCACGCAGAGGCTGCGCGACCCACGCAGACACAGGGTTTCGAAATTCATTCTGAGCGCCCAGCCTTGCTTGGAATCGATGCAACTGGCTTTCAAACAGGTTTCTATCATTGCTTGATGTTTTTAAATGCGCTGGTGGCATCATTGATGGTTTCAAATGTTCAACGGAGGATTTAAAACCCCACAGTCATAGCATTCTTGTTTTCAGGGTTTTAAAATGAAAATGAATGGTTGAATGAGTTTGTTTTCTATCTCATGGCAGTGATACATCCAGCTTTGCATATAATATCAAAACCATATTGCTCTCATGCCCATTTTGCCATTTTGACCATTGCTATTATTATACCATGTTTAAAACCCTTTGTTTCAGGGTGACTGTGGTTGTAATGAGTCTCACTGCCTAATGTAAAAATATTCTCATGACTTTGTTTCAAACTGCCCATTGAGACATTTGTGGTTATTACTCATAGACAAACACATTCTATTGATGCCATGCTCTCCTTTGATAAAATTTGTTCAAAATTTTGAAAGTTGCCCGCTCCTTTTGATCAAAGTTCACTTGCATTTAAACACAGAGATTGTGCCTTTTCCAATCCACCTAAAATAGAGCTATTATCATTGTTTTTTTCCTTATGGTGCTTTGATATGAGCAGGAGTCGGACAGTGACTCAATCGTTGAGGTTGATGTACTGAGATGGAGCATAGCAGTGCGCCAGTAGTGGTAGCATATCAGAGAGGCCACAAAGCTTTGTTTGCAGCATCACGACGAGTACTATCTCCACATGGCGTGGAAGGGGTCTCGCCTTCTTCATCAGCGTAGGTACATTTACAGGATCATGATAGAGACCAACACATACAACCGAGACAGTGTTTTCACCACAGGAGCTGCATGCACCAGGAGAGCACTAAAATGGCGGAAAAGGCCTGATCCACTCCGGATTTTGGCCGAGGCTTCATTGACTGGGCAGGACACATGATGGAGGACCTCCGCTCCGAATTTGGGCAAATTCGGAGAAAGTTTTGTCATTTTCAAATTTTTGGTCTAAAAAACAGGTTTTGCAGCTACGTGGGTCGCGCGCTCATGCGCTCGCTTTTTTTGAGACACTTGCTGGAGGAGATTTTTACATTTTTGGATTTTTCATGGTTAATTATGCATCCTCTGAAGTCAACTTAGCATTTCAACAAAATCTGGATGGTCAAACAGCTCAAAAACACCATGAAAATCACCTTGCTGCCACCTTTTGCACCAGCAGGACGTACCTCTGGGAGAATGAGGTTTTGGAGGGTCAAATCAACTCCAAATTCATAAATTCCACTTGGGTTGGAAAGTAGACATCCAGGGCTTTCCAACGAGATATCATGAGCTCAATTTGGATGTCGGGAGCTACCTCAAAATCAGCCTGGAACATGAGCGACCCACGCAGTTCAGGAGCGACCCACCTAGGAATTTTTCTGAATTTTCAGCTGCCAGCTCAGTATTTCGCCTATTATGGACCAGTTTTGCTTATGGATAGAATTCTTGGGTTTTTATGATGTAAATTCATGTTTGATATGTAACTTTGGCTTGTTTTTATCTCTTCTAGAAGATTCACTCTCAAATGAGTAAAAAATCATGTAATGGATCAGTTTCCACTCTTTTAGAGGCAAGTGGTTAGTTGCCTAGATTGTAGTTCCATGATTAGAATTGGTTGAAACTGATCCCTGAAGAGGGAATTCGACCCCTAGAGGTGGGGAAAGGGGTTAGAGTGATCTATATATTGTAATTTCTGAGGCATTCTAGAGGTTGGACTCTTGGGATACTTTTGATACTATTGTACATACTTTTCATATTTTGGCTAAGGAAAGATCAGGGGTTTTGCGGCACTTGTTGGGATCCTTGTGGTATTCTGTTCTTGATGATGTTTCTCCTTTGTTTACTGTAAGTTTCTTCAGGTTTAATGTATGCCATCCTTTCATTATGCTTCTGAACTAAATTGAATGAGTGATTAAGGTGAAATAAGGTTGAATCCATTGTTTACAGTGCTTAGCCTTTGAATTCAGTTAGTTCTATATGTTTTCAGCTGCTTGGAGAGGATCCAAGTTCTTCTTTGCCCTCTTCAGCTCCTCGTCGGTCTAATCTATCCATAAATCCAATTTAAAGCATCAAGATCATCACCTACCTCGCCCCAGCTTGAACTCTGCAAAGGTCTGACCTTATCCCCGAACCCAAAATTTGTTTTCCCATTACTCCAGCGAAAACCCAAAAAACCAAAAACCAAACATACCTATCTCTTTACTAGCCTAAAATCAGTTCTTATTGTAAGTCATCTCGCTTTCTATTGTTTATTTTCTCGAGATTGACGGAGAGAGCCCTCTCCTGTCCTCGTAGGGCTAGCTACGAGGCTGAGCGTGGTTTGATGTAGCCTTGAGTTTTACTTCATTTCAGCCTGAGGTAGATTTGAGTGCTAACATAGTGGCGACCATACTGGGGAAGAAAATGGTTTGCTTGTTACTTTCATTTGCTATAGACGGAGTCTGAAGTCACGCCAGGTAGCCTTCGAACTGCACATTTCTTTGCAAGTGCATAGTAGATAAAAGTTGCTTCAGTCGATCTCCGGTTTAGCTTGTGAATGTGTACCTTGATTTGAAAATTGCCCCAGTATATGTATCAAGATCAGATCTGATGGTTGATGGTGGAAAACGATCAGACATAAGAAGGCTGAAATCATTCACCTGGTGACTCCAATTCAAAGTCTGGAGGACTGACTCTTTCTCTGAGAAAATGGAAGGATCTTACACAAAGTTCAGGTATCTAAAGTGGAATGGTATTCAGGATCTAATCTGCTTTCTCGTAAATTACTTCTTTGCTGGTTTTGAAGCTATCCTGAAAGTTTTTCAAAGTTTGTTGTATGAGAAAGGTCATCAAAATCTTCACTCGACTTATTCAAAGAGTGTAAATGTTGAGTTTCCCTTTGATCCTGGCCTCCTCACTTTTCCCACATCTTATGATGACTCTCTACAGAGTGATGAGCCAGAAAACAAAACTAATCCCACAGCTCTTGTACATGCCCCTACACCTTGTAAAATTCCAGATCGGTATAAACCTCTTGTTTTGCCTTCTGTTCTTCATGCTTTTCCTGCAAATTATGACCTATATCTACCGAGATTTGATGGTGAATGTAACAATGTCAATGCTGAGCAACATGTGCATAATGTTGAGACTTTTCTAGATCTTTTTGAAGTTGATGATGAAGATGTTAGTATTAGGCTTTTTGCTCTTTCTTTGAAAGGCCAAGTGAAGAGTTGGTTCAAAGCCCTGCCTGATGCGAGCATCACAGATTTTCAGCAGTTTGTCAAAGTTTTCCTCGACAGGTGGATGATCGGACAGAACTTTTTGTTGATTATAGAGGAGTATAACCAGTTGAAAAGAATGCCAGGTGAGACAGTACAACAATTTTCTGCTAGATTTAACCAAGTTTATTATTCGATGCCAGTTGATATAAGACCTTCTCCTAGATCTGCTCTCTTGCACTACCCGGGTGCCTTTGATCCGGAAATGGAGTTTTAGCTGAGAGAAAAGAATATTGCAACACTTCACGAGATGCAGAACAAGGCAGTGAATGTAGAGGCTCATTTGTTGATCTTGAGGGCAAGGTTGAAGGAAGAAGAAAAGAAGAATGTTTCAGAGCAGCTGACACTTTCAGAGGAAAATCTTGATCTTTTCGTAAACACAATAGAAGAGATGGTGCGGAAAATGACTGCAAAAAATGAAAATGACATTCAAGAACAAATTGCTGACCCAAAACATTTTGTTTCTGATCCCAGTAGTCATAGTGATTGTTTTGTAGATCAGTGTGAAGAAGAGAGAGCTGTTGATATGATGTGTATGTTTGATGATGAATTGCCTCAGTTTGATCAGTATGATGATGATTATGTTCTCCAAAAAGAATCTAATCTTGCAGACAAATCAGCAGCTAGCTTGTGCGAGGAGGAAGTTCACTTTCAACAGCTCGAGTACAGTGATCAACCGATGCATATCAGCTATGGAAATGATGAGGAAAGTGCAGAAAGTTTTGATGTAAGTGAAGGATCTTTGCCTTTGTGTTTTGATTCGTTTCAGTTCATTAGAGATAACTTCCATGCAATCAGAAATCAAACGTCAACAAGTCTTGATCTGGATCGTCTTGAGGGCAACGAAAACTTCTCATATTCAGATTTGCAGCCCCCAAAAGTCATTGATTGTCAAGTTGTAGCTGAAGATTTGGAAGTGGGCACACATGATTTAATGATTCAAGGTGACTCCGTACCTTTATGTTTTGAATCATTTCAGTTTTTGAGAGAAAAATTGCATGGTAAATCTTCAAATGAGCAGCTTGTAACATCAAATTTGCAGCCATCCAATGCAATTGAAGATCAGATTACAGATGAAGTTGTGGAAGATGAAATACATAATTTGATGATGCAGGAAGATTCTATACCCTTTTGTTTTGAAGCATTTCAGTTTATAAGGCAGAATCTTCATAATATATCTCAAGGAAAAGATGAACAGCCAGAAGGAGGTCATATAGTTTCAATGGATACATTACAGCACTCTTCTCAAATTTTTGATGATCCCATTGCTCGTGTGTTAGATGATGTTTGTTATAAAAATTCTGCTTCATTAGCTAACCATGTGCCCGAAAAGAATCTTGATGATAATCTGGTTCAAAGGTCACCTTCATTGTCTTGTTCAACAGATTGTTCATTGCATAGCACATGTCAAGATTTCCATTCATATGAGGAGATTGATAAAGGAGGCTTTTGTTCAGTCTGGAATCAGCAACAGAGTTTCATTTTTCATGAATTTCAGGATCCTTTTGACAGCTTGCTGCAATCACCAAAGAAAAGCACCGCATATGTGTGGAAAAGTTTAAGATCAAGGTATGGATATTATCTGGACCAGAGCTATGTTTATGAAGATCCATTCGCAATATTCTTGCAGTCATCCAGTCAATTTATGCTTTGCAAGTTTATCAACAGTCCACTTGGTTCAAATTTTCCATGGGAGTTTCCTTTCGATTCTTTCCTTTTCCTATGCATCAGTAAGCATGTGGGAAGAAATCAAACAACAGCCAGCATGCTTACATGGTTGCATTGGCTGTTCCATTACAGTTGATCGGGTGGTGTAAAGTACAATTAGAGTAGGTTGTATTGAATAAGCTCTACTTTGAGCATCTTTTTCAGTTTGTCAGTTGTGTTTAAGTATCGAGTCAGTTTTTAGTTGAGTGAGAGTCAATTTTTGTCATCAGTTTTCAGTCATGCATTTCAGTTTGAGTTTTTGATTCCATAGCCCAATGGATGGAAGCACTGGTCTGCTCTCCCAAAGTTCTACGGTTCTTGGCACCTCCACGGAGATGGAGCTACCATCCCCATTGGAGCCAATGTTAGAGTCAGCTTTTGCAGCCTTCCTCTAGTGATCAAACATGCTCTTTCAAAGTGATTTTAAAGTGTCAAAGTCAAATTTTGTCATTTCAAAGAGTCTTCAAGCAAAATTTGATCACTAGGCATTAGGTCTAGGGTTGGTTTTCACTCTTTTCAAATTTGTCCAAGTGTCAGTCCATGTCACCATTCAGCTGAGTGTATCATCATTCAGATGGTTTTCATCATCATGTCAAGTTCCATTGAGTCATTTTACACCTCGTTCATGCTTCAGTTGTGCCTTGGTAAGGTCCATTTCCCTCTCCTAGGGTTTTGGAGGTAATTTCTCTTGGATGGTCAAATCATCGAAAAAACTGGTATCCTGATGTTCACACACCTTCCCATATCCTTAATATACCTCATTAAACACTTCCCATCACTGAGATCCCCCAAATTCCTCATTTTTCCACAAACCCTAGTTTCTTGCCACAACTTGGCAATTTTCTAGGCTAGGCCTGTGTTTTGCCCTTTTGGACCCCTTCCCCTCACTCAATCTCTGAGATTCCACTTTCCCCTGCTTCCTAACATCCCTCCCTACTTCCCAAAATTTCCCCAAGAATTTAGAAGCCCTTTATCCCCTTCATTTCGCTTCATGTCGACAAAATTCCTTGTTTCACACATCGGGGTAAGTTTCACTCAAAAGAGGTTTCAGAGCACTAAAAGATGAATTTTGGAAAACTGAGAGAGGTTTTTGTTCAAAACATGCCAAGGAAGAAAAACCTCCTTCACTGTTTACACAGGTATCATGGTTTTGGAGAAATGTCAAAAATACCGTTGCCTCAGGAGAATTGAATGCACCTCTGAAGTGACCTTGGGAAAATCAATATTTCTCCTAGAATGGTTGGCCAAATGACTTTCTTGATGATTTAAATGATAACTAGACAGAAATAACTTTCCAATGAGCTATCATGAGCTCAATTTGGAGTTGAGGAAGACCTTCAAAAGTTGATTGTGACTTCTGTAGGAAGCTCTCATTACTGCTCATTTGACTAGTGTTGGGAATTTGATTTTTTGTGGGGTAAATGGAATCCACATTGCCTAATTCCACTTGTGTTGGAAATTATACTCAATAGCTTTCCAACGAGCTATCACACGCCCAGGTTGGACAGGAAGGCCTCCAGCTTTGCCTTAGAAAGCGCGACCACTGAGGCCCGAAGCGACCCACAAGCCCCGACGACCCACGCGGTCGATTCGTGAGTGTAAGTTTGGAAGGCGCGACCCACAAGTGCAGCTACCTGTGGAAGGCTGCGACCTCGCGACACGGGGGTTTCAAAATTCATTCTGAGCGCCCAGCCTTGCTTGGAATCGATGCAACTGGCTTTCAAACAGGTTTCTATCATTGCTTGATGTTTTTAAATGCGCTGGTGGCATCATTGATGGTTTCAAATGTTCAACAGAGGATTTAAAACCCCACAGTCATAGCATTCTTGTTTTCAGGGTTTTAAAATGAAAATGAATGGTTGAATGAGTTTGTTTGCTATCTCATGGCAGTGATACATCCAGCTTTGCATATAATATCAAAACCATATTCCTCTCATGCCCATTTTTCCATTTTGACCATTGCTATTATTATACCATGTTTAAAACCCTTTGTTCCATGGTGACTGTGGTTGTAATGAGTCTCACTGCCTAATGTAAAAATATTCTCATGAATTTGTTTCAAACTTCCCATTGAGACCTTTGTGGTTATTACTCATAGACAAACACATTCTATTGATGCCATGCTCTCCTTTGATAAAATTTGTTCAAAATTTTGAAAGTTGCCCGCTCCTTTTGATCAAAGTTCACTTGCATTTAAACACAGAGATTGTGCCTTTTCCAATCCACCTAAAACAGAGCTATTATCATTGTTTGTTTCCTTATGGTGCTTTGATATGAGCAGGAGTCGGACAGTGACTCAATCGTTGAGGTTGATGTACTGAGATGGAGCATAGCAGTCCGCCAGTAGTGGTAGCATATCAGAGAGGCCACAAAGCTTTGTTTGCAGCATCACGACGAGTACTATCTCCACATGGCGTGGAAGGGGTCTCGTTGACTTCATCAGCAACGCGAGTACTATCTCGACATGGCGTGGAAGGGGTTTCGCCTTCTTCATCAGCGCAGGTACATTTACAGGATCATGATAGAGACCAACACATACAACCGAGACAGTGTTTTCACCACAGGAGCTGCATGCACCAGGAGAGCACTAAAATGGCGGAAAAGGCCTGATCCACTCCGGATTTTGGCCGAGGCTTCATTGACTGGGCAGGACACATGATGGAGGACCTCCGCTCCGAATTTGGACAAATTCGGAGAAAATTTTGTCATTTTCAAATTTTTGGTCTTAAAAACAGGTTTTGCAGCTACGTGGGTCGCGCGCTCATGCGCTCACTTTTTTTTGAGACACTTGCTGGAGGAGATTTTTACATTTTTGGATTTTTCATGGTTAATTATGCATCCTCTAAAGTCAACTTAGCATTTCAACAAAATCTGGATGGTCAAACAGCTCAAAAACACCATGAAAACCACCTTGCTGCCACCTTTTGCACCAGCAGGGAGTACCTCTGGGAGAATGAGGTTTTGGAGGTCAAATCAACTCCAAATTCAGAAATTCCACTTGGGTTGGACAGTATACATCCAGGGCTTTCCAACGAGCTATCATGAGCTCAATTTGGATTCCGGGAGCTACCTCAAAATCAGCCTGGAACATGAGCGACCCACGCAGTTCAGGAGCGACCCACCTAGAAATTTTTCTGAATTTTCAGCTGCCAGCTCAGTATTTCGCCTATTATGGACCAGTTTTGCTTATGGATAGAATTCTTGGGTTTTTATGATGTAAATTCATGTTTGATATGTAACTCTGGCTTGTTTTTATCTCTTCTAGAAGATTCACTCTCAAATGAGTAAAAATCATGTAATGGATCAGTTTCCACTCTTTTAGAGGCAAGTGGTTAGCTGCCTAGATTGTAGTTCCATGATTAGAATTGGTTGAAACTGATCCCTGAAGAGGGAATTCGACCCCTAGAGGTGGGGAAAGGTGTTAGAGTGCTCTATATATTGTAATTTCTCAATCCTTTTCAGGGGTTGGAGAGGTTGGACTCTTGGGATACTTTTTATACTATTGTACATACTTTTCATATTTTGGCTAAGGAAAGATCAGGGGTTTTGCGGCACTTGTTGGGATCCTTGTGGTGTTCTGTTCTTGATGATGTTTCTCCTTTGTTTACTGTAAGTTTCTTCATGTTTAATGTTGTCATCCTTTCATTATGCTTCTGAACTAAATTGAATGAGTGAAATAAGGTTGAATCCATTGTTTACAGTGCTTAGCCTTTGAATTCAGTTAGTTCTATATGTTTTCAGCTGTTTGGAGAGGATCCAAGTTCTTCTTTGCCCTCTTCAGCTCCTCGTCGGTCTAATCTATCCATGTATCCAATCTAAAGCATCAGGATCATCACCTACCTCGCCCCAGCTTGAACTCTGCAAAGGTCTGACCTTATCCCCGGACCCAAAATTTGTTTTCCCATTACTCCAGCGAAAACCCAAAAAACCAAAAATCAAACATACATATCTCTTTACTAGCCTAAAATCAGTTCTTATTGTAAGTCATCTCGCATCCTATTGCTCATTTTCTCGAGATTGACGGAGAGAGCCCTCTCCTGTCCTCGTAGGGCTAGCTACGAGGCCGAGCGTGGTTTGATGTAGCCTTGAGTTTTACTTCATTTCAGCCTGAGGTAGATTTGAGTGCTAACAAGACAGAGAGTTTGAGCAGAGGTGAAGCTATGTGGCTTCACGTATGTAGATTGGGCAGTGAGCCCAACGGACAGAAAGAGCACATCTAGAGGATTTTCAATATCGGGTCACAATACTCTGGTACAAAGAAGCGCAGATCTCAGGCACTTAGTTTAGGCTGCAGGCCAAGTATACGGCAACACGGCCGCATGCGAGGCTATATGGATGAGGAAGATCCCCGGTGGGTTGTTCGGTTCACACTTAGAGCCTACTGTGATTTATTGTGATAATCAGAGTTGCATCAAACTCTCGGTTAATCCAGTATTTCATGATAGATCTAAACACATTGAAATCCGGTATCATCATATCAGAGATTTTGTGCAGCGGAGAATCATGTTACTTTCATACATTCCTACGGAGGATCAGGATGCTAATATCTTGACGAAGGCACTCACCAGGAACAAATTCGAATACCACAGAGGTAGGATAGGGGTTGCAGATAATCCATATCTTTTTGATAGGGAGTGTTGAGATTGCAACAAGATGATGAGGTTAGTGGAAAGGATTCGCCTTCACTAAGTGGGCTCGTAGGGTATTTTTGGCGCAAAGTCTATTTTTAGACTATGTCTATTTTTAGACATATGGATCATGTTCTATGAGTTGCAGGATGCTATTTGTGGATGGTTGGTCAAGTCAGGAAAAATATATGGACTTCTATTTTTAGACATACTGGGTAGAATCTATTTTTAGATTTCCAGTCTAAAAATAGATATGTCGAATATTATTAGCTCTTAATAATATTTGGACTCTAAACATTATCCTATCCTCTTGGAGCACTTCAGTTTGATGCCTAGATGTGGCACATGCAACTGACAGAAGGAATTACACTATTCCTATGGTTTAGTAGAGCTATTGCATGGTTGAATTCAGTTAGAACTCATGTGACAGAGTTTGGTGGAGTTGATGAGACAGTTAATGGAGTTGTGTTCAGTTTAACTTAGTTGAGCTAGTTGTATCTAGTCTAACTGATTGATACAATTAGTGAGAGTGGTGTGAATTAATTATTAATTAATTCAATAATTATTAACTCATAAATCAACTAAATAATACATCAGTTAACTTCAGTGCATGGACAGTTTCAGTGGAGACCAGTGGAGAGGTAGGTGAAAGAGCAGTGTGACTATCAGTTGTGACTATACTGGTGCATGAGATTTGCACACACATTGATAGAGATGCCAATGAGGATTGCGCAGTACATACTAGTGGGATTCGAACCTGGATCTCAGTATTATCCATATTGGATTGTGCAGTAGAGGCAGGCTAACAGGTGGAGCAGATTGGAGCATGTGTTTTGATAGATCTGAGCTTGTGTAGTGTGTAACAATTGGAGATTGTACTGAGAGCTTGTGAGGAGTTTTTACAATGATTGTTACATGATATCTATCATTATAATATACAGATAGTTGGGGGTTTTCAGCTTTAAGCTTTCCCATAAATACTGTGTTTATATGTGTGATTGTTTATGGTTTTAATGTGTGCATGCGATTGTTTAATTTCCACAAATTGATGATCAATAGTAGAAGAGGTTATGTATTATGCATGAAGCTCAAATAGTGTGTGATCAGGATAATCTCGGTGAATAATTTAACAGTTATTCAAATTTATACACTTTTCATATAAGATAATACATATGGATCTCCTTTTCTCATTGAGTTATTCTTGTGTCTATTTGAATAATTCAATATTTGGATTCCTTCATCACTGAGTTAGATTATCTGTTCTCAATTATTATATGTTTCAGGTGCTTTTAATTCTTTTGTCTTTCTTTGATTGCAGGTTCTACTTACTAAAGAAGCCTCTTTGGAGCGACTGGATAAAAGGCTGCACCGAACGTCGAATTTCAAGGTAGGAGCATGTCCTCTTTCTTTGTTTATAATAATTTTGAATTGCAAATGATCTAGAGAAAACGATTTACAAATGGATGTTTGTTTCTAGATATCCTTAGGATACTAGGGAGATCGTTCTTGTCCGCAAGAAGGATTTATCCGCATAACAATATTTTTAGGACCAAAAGTGGAAGATGAGAATAATGAAGAAATTCCACCTTTTTATGTGAGTTTAAATATTCATGACATGACATTACATAATGCAATGTTAGATTCAGGGGCATCTCACAATCTAATGCCAAATGTCATCATGGAGAGACTGGGTTTGGACATAACCAGACCATACAAAGACCTGTTCTCATTTGATTCTAAGAGAGTTTAATGTATAGGTTTGATCAAGGATGTGGTTGTTGGTCTAACTCAAGTCCCTGCTGAAACTATATTGATGGACATAATTGTAGTTGATATTCCACCAAAATTCGGTATGCTTTTATCTAGATCATGGGCTGCCAAAATCAAGGGAACCATGCAAATGGACATGTCCTATGCCACTATCCCCATTTTTTGTGAACAAAAGAGATTGTATAAAGAATATAAGATGGCATAAATGGTCAACAGCCAATACAAACCTCAAAATATCCCATTTTATGCAATGGAAAATGATTTAGGACCATCCATACTTATTTTCAGAAACTAGATTATCCACAATATCATAAAACAATGGTCGACGTTTCGAATCCCAACAAGGATCCATCTTCAGGACGAGAGGTGAATGAAGAATGAAAGAAGGTCGCAAGGGGTCAAGGTATAAATAGTGAGGGCTAATGATGATAAGAGGACTATCCATACTTTTCAATGAAATCACCGGTGAAAAAGAAAATCAACAAATTGAAGAAATTGATAGAGCTTTGATGGTGTTGCAAGAAGAGATGGAGCTGGTGCAGACATTTGGATAATCATCCCAAGAGATGAAAGTAAATTTTTCTCTTGCAAACTCAATTTCGATTGCACAAATAACATGGCATAATATGAAGCTCTGGTTTTGGGTTTAGAAGTCTTGAAAAACTTAGGTGCTAAAAATATTGCAATATTTGGAGATTCTGAGTTAGTTATCAAAAAATTAAATGGCACCTATCAAACCAAGGATATTAGAATGAGAGCATACAAAAATTTGATTCTTGAATTGCTGGAAATTTTTAAAGAATGCAATTTCACAATCAATCCTAGAGAACAAAATGGTATTGTGGATTCCTTGGATGACCAGTCTATTTACAATTCCTATTCATTGCAGCAAGAAATATGAGATTGAAAGCGTAAATAGGCCAACCATTCCTGATAATATAAAAAGTTGGAAGGTATTTGAAAATGATCAACAAGTCAAAAAAATTCTGGAGTTGAAAGAAGATTTTGAAACCATTCAAGTTGGCCAGCAAAACATGTTTTCTAGAACCAAAGCCAGGACATAAGTCATCTAGCTGAAAAACAATTTTATTATTAAGGGCCTTGTTCCTCTTGATTTTTTGTTTGACCAAAATGATGTAGCAAAGAGTCATAAGATAAAATTTGATGATGAAGAGGTTGAAACTTGTAATATTGGTACTGCAAAAAGTCCTAAGTGTGTCAAGATGTCCAAACTCCTTTCTTCTGAGGTAAAGTGGAGATATGTTGATTTGATTAAGAGATACGTTGATGTATTTGCATGGAGTTATGTGGAGTTGAAAAAATATGATCCTAGTGTCATTCAACATACAATACCAATATAGGAAAATGAAAATCCTTTCAAAAAACAATTGAGGAGAATCAATCCATTACTTCTGCCCTTGATTGAAAAGGAGATTAAAAAGTTGTTTGAAGCAAAAATCAGTGTACCTTTTAGTATTTATAGGTGGTTGGCCAACTTGGTTCCTTTAAGGAAGAAAAATGGGGAGATTAGGATATGTATTGATTTCAGAAATTTGAATAAAGTCTCACTAAAAGACAACTATCATATTCCCAAGATGTATCACAGACTGTAGAACATAGTAGGATCACAAAGGATGTCAATGTTAGATGGTTTCTCAGGTTATAATTAGATATTAGTGCATCCATATGACCAAGAGAATATAACTTTTACCATGCCTTGGGGAAAATTTATGTATGAAAAGATGCCTTTTGGACTCATGAATGCAGGGGAAAATTTCTAGAGGGAAATGGAAATTGCATTTGCAGAAGAAAAGGACAAATTTTTGGTTTTATATTTGGATGAAATCATTGTGTTATCAAATAAAGAAGAAGAACACCTCAAGCACTTGGAAAATATTCTTTAAAAATGCATAAAATTTGGTATTTCTCTAAACCATACCAATAGTGATTTTTATTTTACGACGCGAAAATTATTGGGTCATAGAGGTAATTAAAGTCAATCCAAGTAGAGTTTTTTTTTTATTTAGAATAAATATTTGCCAAGAAACAGAAAATAAATCCAATCTTTTTTAGGCAAGGTGAATTTTGTAAGAATATTCATTCCTAACTTTGCAGAAATTGTAAAGCATAATACCAAGATTATTAAGAAGGTTTGTGATATTAAGTGGAAAAAAAAGGCTAAACATTATTTTGAAGAAATAAAAAAGGGATCTTACTCAAGCTCCAATACTCATAAACCCTATTTTTTCAAAATAATTTCTGGTTTTGACTTTTTCTTCAGAACATACTATTTCTAGAGTATTGTTGCAGAGAAAACAAGGTAATGAACAACCTATCTCATTTTTTAGTAGGACACTTGGGAATTCTTAATTTAAGTATAGAATTATGGAGAAGTAAACTTATTCTTTGGTGAAGTGATCAGGAGATCAAGTCCTTTGTGGAAAAATGCTTCCCTTTAATGTTCTTTAAAACCATGGCTATGATTTTTGTCTCATCTCCTGAGTCTTACCCTAAGTCTTGCTCAACTGTTGCTACAGTTTTCTCCTTGCTTGCACTGCTTTGCTTTGACACTTCATTCACTGCATAGAGCTAAAGGTTTCAATTGACTTGCATGGAGTAAAGAAGATTCCAGCTTCTTCTTGTGAGCTCTCACAATGTACTCTTTACCATCTTTGAACAAGTGATACTTGTTTTCATGGCGATGAAAGATGGTCTTCCTGTCAAATAAGTAAGGACTTCCCAAAACAATACCTTAGATATCAAGCAGCACCACATCAAGTTCCACTGTGTCAATAAAGTGTGCAATTATTGCAAAGCACAATATGAACTTTCTTGAGACTTGCAAATTGGCATCCTTGCATATCCATCCAAGTGGATAAGGCTTCAGATTTGGAATGGTCTCAAGTTTAAGCTGCTTGACCAAGTCTTCAGATATAAGATTTGCTTATGACCCACTGTCAAATAGTGTGTCAATTTTGGTATGTTTTGAAATTACCCTCACATGGAAGAGCTCTATCCTCCTCTTTTCTTCATGAGTATCTTTGTGACAATTCAAAGAGCTATAACTGGGAGTTGTGTCTTGCACCACTTCTTTCCCTTTAATGTTATTTAAAACCATGGCTATGCTTTTTGTCTCATCTCCTGAGTCTGACCGTAAGTCTTGCTCAACTATTGCTACAGTTTTCTCCTTTTCTTTGGTCTTGTTTTTGTTCTTGAATTTTTTTGATTTTAGATCAGGTTGGTATCAGAGCTCTAGGTTTTGCTTAAGATTTTTTGAAATTTGTGGAAGTAAATTGTGTTGTTCTGCAAAATTTGATGCTTACTAGGCTGAAATTGAAAAGAGGGGAAGGTCAATTGGTTATAGAACAATTTAATCCTCAACCAAGGAGGGCTAGAGTGCCATTATCTCCACCTTCCATTTCATCCTCATTAGCCTTAGAATCAGCCACAAACATGTCTTCCAGAGAAG
Source organism: Pinus albicaulis (assembly GCA_034641835.2). Taxonomy (NCBI): domain Eukaryota; kingdom Viridiplantae; phylum Streptophyta; class Pinopsida; order Pinales; family Pinaceae; genus Pinus; species Pinus albicaulis. The sequence continues at coordinate 390,606,471 of CM076584.1, read as the reverse complement.
GAGAAGTACATGAGGAAATGGATCCCAAGGAAGAAGAAAGAGTCTTTAGAATAGCTTTCTTGGACATGAATGAGATGGTTAGGATCCTATACCAGGAGAGAAATGATAGGATTGCTGGAGAAGGGTCTAGAAACCAAAAAGAAGAAGGAGATTCTTCAGGAGGAAATAAGGAAAAAGATGAGTCTAAGAAAGGGAATGGAGGAAATGGTGATCAACCATCTCCATCGTCATCCTCTTCCTCCACATCATCCTCTTCAAATTATGTTAATCAGTCACACAAAACAAAAACATCTCTTAAAAATCCTTTGTTAAAGCTTGATGTGAAGTTTGAGTTGCCGATGTTTAATGGTGATGTGAATGCAGAAAAATTGGATAACTGGATTAGACAGATGGAAGTCTATCTAAGAATTCAGAATTTGCATGATGATGACACAAAAATCCAATTAGCCTCTTTGAGAATGGATGGAGCAGCTTTGGTTTGGTGGGAAGCCAAGACTAGAGAGGAGATTAAAAAGTATGGTAAGATAACTCTAACTTGGAGTGAGTTTATTACAACTATTAAGAAACAGTTTTATCCTCTTGCTCATATTCAAAAAGCAATCATGAATTGGCAAAATTTTAGGCAACTTAAGGGTCAAAATGTGCAAGATTATACCCAAGAGTTTAGAAGGAGAGCACTTCTACTTGGAGTAGACTTACAAATTCAAGACACCTTGTTGAAATACATAGGAGGTTTGCACAGTTACCTTCAACATACTATATTAATGTTTAATCCTACCAGCTTAGATGAAGTCTGTGTGCAGGCGACACATTTAGAAGCTAGAGAGAAGAATACTTTTGATGAGGATAGTAATTTCAAAAACAAAGGAAATAAGAGAGTTGCAAATTCAAGAAAAGAGAAAGGAAAGTTCTTTTGCAAGAATTGTTCAAAAACAAGTCATGATGAAGATCATTGTTGGAAGCTTCATCTTGAACTGAAACCAAAAAAATTCAAGAACAAAAACAAGACCAAAGAAAAGGAGAAAATTGTAGCAACAGTTGAGCAAGACTTAGGGTTAGACTCAGGAGATGAGACAAAAAGCATAGCCATGGTTTTAAAGAACATTGAGGGGAAATAAGTGGTGCAAGACACAATTCCCAGTTCTAGCTCTTTGAATTGTCACAAAGATACTCATGAAGAAAAGAGGAGGATAGAGCTTTTCCATGTGAGGGTAATTTCAAAACATGCCAAAATTGACACACTGTTTGATAGTGGGTCACAAGCGAATCTTATATCTGCAGACTTGGTCAAGCAGGTTAAACTTGAGACCATTCCACATCCGAAGCCTTATCCACTTGGATGGATATGTAAGGATGCCAATTTGCAAGTTTCAAGGAAGTGCATATTGCGCTTTGCAATAACTGCACACTTTATTGACACAGTTTAACTTGATGTGGTGTCGCTTGATATCTCAGGTATTGTTTTGGGAAGTCCTTACTTATTTGACAGGAAGGCTATCTTTCATCTCCATGAAAACAAGTATCACTTGTTCAAAGATGGTAAAGAGTACATTGTGAGAGATCACAAGAAGAAGCTAGAATCTTATTTACTTCATGCAAGTCAATTGAAAAGACTGGTTAATGCAAGTCAAAGTCTAACTTTGTTGATGTTGAAACGACCAGATTTTGAGCATTCACCTTTTTATGATGTTGCTAATAACATTTCTCAGTTTGATAACAGTTTGTCTTTGAAAGAAGATGATGTTATGTTGCGCAAATTCCTTTTGGGTCAGCCAATGCAGAGAATGAAGTGTCAAAGAAAAGCAATGCAAGCAAGGAGGACACACAATTCAACATGGGACAAAGTTGGTTTCAGAATGGTAGAATTCTCCATGGGAACAGTTTGCAAGGTGAAGGTTATTTTAAGTCTTTCTGGAAGTTTGATCAGTGTAGAAAAAATTTGTTTTCTGCAGATTACAATTTCTGTTCTGCAAATTTTAATCATTTGCATCATGACTCCGTCAATCTTAGCAAGGGTCGATCAGTTGATTCCAGAGACAGTTTATCTTTTTCTCAAAATCTCCATTTGATGAAATCGGGTAGATTTCAGTTATTCAAGGGTGGAAGAGTGGAGAATCAGTGTCCACATCATCAGTTTCATTAATCAGAGAGCTTTTGGGGTCCAAAAGCTTCCCATTTGGGAGGTGTGATTAGGAGATCAAGTCCTTTGTGGAAAAATGCTCAAAAATGAAGTTGCTCAGAATTAGTCCAAACCAGATCGACAGGAAAGAGCTCGCCAAAACGATCTTGTATCCATGAACGACACTCAAATCTGTTATTGTATGGAGGAGATATTGCATTTCGAAATCGCCCAATAACCTTCAATTTGAAAAGGGATTTTTTTATTATAAATTTTATATGTTGAGAATTTTTTTATTTTTATTAAGGTTTAATTAATTAATTAAATTATATATTTATTAATATATTATATGGTTTTTAATTAATCATATATTATATTATTTAATATATGTATTAATTAATTTAATTAAAAAAATAAAATTAAACCTTATTAAAACTAAACTATTATACCACATATATAATTAATAAAATTCGAAATGTAATGTTTCATAAACCCATAAGTCCAAGGTAATGTATGGTTCCAAGGCAAATATTAAAGGCTATACGTGGGCTTAGTGGGCTTTGGTATACTTGTTAGAAAGCACGTGATTCAATACAGGTTTAACCCACGGGCGGATAAGTAAACGGTCACATTTAAATGTTATGCATGTGTGGCGAATATAAAGGTTTCAAATTAATGTTTATTGTTATGATTTAATGCCACCGTTAGAACCAAACTAACAAATTAATGTTTATTATTATGATTTATACATGCCGATGGTTATGCAGACTAACATGTGACCAGGTGCTAGCTTTTAATGTAACCTTATCTTTAACACCCTGACTTGGCGGGAGAGATGGCTGAATCTGCTTATTTAGGCGCCAGTCCCATTTTGACGGAGTTATCTGGCAGTTAGCCAGACTTAGCTGGAGTTATTCTAGGCCAAACTGACAGTCTGAGTAAATGAGCCATAACTTTGGCTAGGAAAGTCCATTTGGGACGAATTTTTTTTTGATTTTGGGGTATTGAAGCATTCTGGAGCTGTTGAGATAGGTTTCAGAGCCATCAGGGCACTCTATCAGTGATTTTACTAGCAATTTTGGTTGTGGAGCCACTAGGGCCTAATGAAAGATCAGTTGTGTTGAACTATACTCATCCATTGGAGGTGAATGAATAGTCGATTTATACTGATTCAGTCTTATGTTTCTGAATTTGCAGCTTATTTTTCCTTTTGAGGCTTTCTACATAGTGTATTTCTTAATTTGAGCATTAATGAAAAAGGGAAAAGCCTAATTAGAGGCTTTTGGACCTAGCAGAGGTAGCCCAAGAGAGGGGTGAACTGCTTAAACAAATGCTTACTGTTATGCTGTGCATTTTTTCTGTTATATTTCAGATTCTGCTACATTAAACAGTAACTTTTCATAAGTACACTTTTCCCAAGCGGACTTATACAGTGAACAAAACTCATTAGTTCAACTTCAAACCACATTACTTCATTTGCAGAATACTTGAACTTGCTTATTCACACATAAAATTTTGATTAATGAATACTTTGCACATAAACAAATACTTTCATTGATCGGATCTATTTCAGTGTTTACATTTTATTTCTTTAGGCAGAGCCAGTTTTTGGGCCAGAAGCTTTTGGTTTCATCCTTTCTAGTAAAGGTGAAATAACCAGTAAAAGCCCCCTACTGTCAATCTCTGTATAAGAAATAATTTGTTCTCACAATTTCAGATCATGAAGGCACTTAAATATTTCAAGTTATATTTCATCCATTCACATATTGTTGCTTTTGTACCTAATGATGTGGTAAAAGATATAATAACCCAAGTTGATCCAAATGGTAAGAGGAGTAAGTGGGTTGCCACTTTTTTGGAATATATTTGGATATCAAACCTACAAAATTAGTGAAAGGACAAGGACTGGCAAAGATTATGACTCAATCAATTTTTTATTGTCCAAACATTAATTATATAACAGAAATTTCAGATATGATTTCATATGAAGAGCTTATCCATATTGAAGAAAAGTTCACTATGTCAGATTGATATAAGGATGTTATTTTTGTTCTACATCACCCTAGAGCTCCTCCCAAATTAACAAAATCAAAAGCCGTATTTTTCAAGCTGAAATATATGAGGTACTACATCTTGAACATAAGTTTGTATTGTAAAGACACATGTGGAATACTTCTTAACTATCTACTAGAGGATGAAGTTGAGAGAGTGATTGAAGGGTTTCATAAGGGTGACTATGGGGGTCACAATTATTGGAAAGAAACAATGGATTAAATACTCAGAGCAAGCTTTTACTGCCCTTCAATGTTTAGAGATGTGTATAAGAAGGTTGTTTCTTGTCATGAATTTCAGATCTTTGATGGAAAAAGAAAGTTGTTCCCATTAAATTTGAAGCCCATTTTTGTAGAAGCTCCTTTCCAGTAGTGGAGGTTAGATTTTATTGGGGAGTTACATCATACATCTTCAGGCCAACATCGGTGGATTATAACTGCCACTGATTATTTTACAAAGTGGATTGAAGCAGTTCCTATAAGACAAGCCACAGATTCAGTAATCATACAATTTATGGAAAATAACATCTTATCTAGATTTGGTTGTCCAATGAAAATCATCACTGACAATGCTCAGGCCTTCAAATAAAAGAAGTTGGTAATTTTTCGCAACCAGTATAATATCATCCTTGGTTACTTCATATCCTATTTCCCTCAAGGTAATGGCTTAGCTGAGTCATCAATCAAGAGCCTAGTCAGAAATATCAAGAGAATTTTGTAGGAAAACAAGAGGTCATGGCACTTGAAACTTAAATTTTCTTTATGGGCTGACATAATATTCACTAAAATATCCATAGGGAATTCTCCTTATCAGCTAGTTTATGGGTCCTAAGTTTTGTTTCCTAGCTCTCTTGGAGTTCCGGTGATGAAATTGTTGCAAGGATTAGAGGAGGAACCAAATAAAATTAAAAGGAGGATCAATAGGTTGATTCCTTTGTAGGAAAATAGAGAAGAAGTATACAACAACTATCTGCAATCTCAAGACAAATTTAAAAGTACATTTGAAAAAAAGACAAAAGAAGAGAATTTCAATATTCATTATGTGGTTTTGAAGTGTGAGGCTAAGATAGAAGACAAAGGGAAACATGAAAAGTTTGAAAACATTTGGAAAGGGCTATATAATATCTCAGCCTACCATGGAAATAATACATTCATACTACAATAGATGGATGGTAAACTATGTAAAGGAGGACTTGTCAATGGCAAGTTTCTCAAGCATTGTTCCTCTTGATTCAGTCAATTGGAAGAAACACCATTGTATATATTCCATTTTTCATTTCCCATTTGCAGGTGTGGATGGTCTCTTCAACAAGTTTGAGCACGGAGTGAAGGCCATAAGGACTTGGAGATGACATCATCAAAGATTTAGTTTTCTGTTTTCAATAAGGAAACTGGTCTGTTGGTTGTTTGCTGCACCACAGGGGCACAACATCCCCATTGGAGCCACTGTTATCCAAAATATTTGAGTCAATTGGTTAAATTAGTTAGGGTTTTGAATTTTATCAAAATAAAGTTCATGTACAAAGGTCATTTTTGTCATAAAGTGAGTTTGTAGAGTCATTGTGAATTTAACTGGGGTGTTATCATAAAGTTTAAAATCCACTTCATGTATTTCAGGCTTATCTAGTCATAATTGTAACTTTGACAGTTTTACAGAATTTTGTAGAAATTTTAGTTAAGGAAGCCAAGGGGTTTCTACATAAGTTACTTACACTTTCATAGCAGATACGCCTTTTTGCTTGTCCCACTATGAAAGTATGTGACTGTGTTAATGGTATGGTAATGCTACATTTAAAAAAAAATGGGTTTGTGGTCAGAGTCATGATGGGTTACGAATACATGTTTTTTGTCTTTATCCATCATTCCCAAAATGCTCACACCATATAAATTCATTCCTATTTCGTTCTCTTTCCATTTTAGATTAGTTTTTCTGTCATAAACTCGGTCTTGTTGTCATTCAAACTGTTTTTTCTGTCCTAAGATTGGTTTTTCTATCTTCTGAATTGGTCTTGTTGTATTTAGGGAACGTATGTTGGTGTTAATAGAAGGTCTACTTGTCTTTATGATAATTTGTAGGTGGCAAGAAGATAATCTCAATGTTTTGAAGCCATGGCATAAAGGAAGAAATATAAATGATTCTTAGTTGTAAGGTATGAACCAATGAATATGAAGCTATTGGATGAGGACCCTGCTTTCACTCAACAAATTTCCAGCGTAGGGTTCCCTCATTTCTGTCAGAATATGCAGAGTTACCATGGGTAGATTGTCAAATAATTTTCCATTAATTTCATAGGGACATAATCTAAGGTGGTCATGTTGAAATTTATAGTGTCCCCTGACTCCATTTCCCATTCTACATAGATCCCAAGGACTGGAAAAATGCGGTTTAAAGTGTAGACGTTTTAGTTGCTAAATTTTGATGAGTTTCTCAAGGAAGAGCAAAAAGGGATTGATATGATTGTAGGCATCTCCAGAACTTACCTCAAAGAAACTTTTTTCTAAAATCCTGATGGTCATCCATAAGTACTTCACATGTGAAGGCAGATTCAACATGGTATACCAATAAGATTTCAAATTGCTATTGCATTTCACATGTAAACTACCTTTTGAAATTCCTTTTTATCTATATAGAAGTTTGGGAAAGATGGTTAATAAGGTCCAGGCCAAGCCCGATGCCAGTAATACCTCCATTTTCCATCATGGTCTTATTAAATTGTTGGTTGTAGAAGAGTTAAACAGGTTGAACATAGATTGGCTCACCTCTCTATTTTTAAGTGGCTATGAGTTAGATATTTCCACTCCTAGGAAAAATCCAAAGTCCCAATCAATAACCCTTAGGGAAGAAAAATAATCAGAGGCTAAACCTATATTTGAACATGTAGTAGAACCTAGGGAAGTAGTAAAAAATTCTACAAGCACCGAGAGGAGGATGACTAGAAGTCAAAGGAAAGGGAAAACTATTTGATATCCTAGAGGCCATTGAAATTGAAAAAAGTCCAGAATTGCAGCATGTAGAAATGACAAAGGAAGAAACTAAAAATAAGAGAAAGAGAGCCAAGAAATTAGATTTTACACAAGAGGAACCAAGTTTTGTTTTCAAACCTAGGAAGCCTATCACCATATCACAACAGCCAATTGAAAAGATGTCATAGGTTCCTTCAGAAAAAATAGAGCCAACAAAGAAAAGGAAAGGAAAAGAGCATGTACAAGAAAAAAGTGAAATAGAGGTTTTGCAAGAAAAATTAAGAGAATTTAGGCAGGAGGTGATAGAATTTAAACTATTATTTAAGGAGTTAGAATAAGATATAGCAAAGAAACATGATTTATATGAAAATGTTGGAGAATAATCTAGAAAAATGGTGAAGAGGAAATTGCTTTTGCATAGAATGATGATACACATGTGCAGAAGGAATAATTGGCTACAAACAGACAAGAAAAAGCTACAGGGACAAGTCAAAGCATTAGAAACTCAAATTGAAATGATCAAAGTGGAACTTGCGAAGAGAAATCTCAAGATTATTGTTGAAATAGATGTCACTCCTAGAATATGGTAACATCCTTGATTTTTCCTATGCTATGTTTAACCAATAATTTTAGTAATATATAGGCTTGGAAAGCTATAAGGAGTGATAATGAGGCACAAGAAACCAAGAAAAACCAAAAACTCAGAAAATTGATAGTTTCGTAGCAACTCCCCATAGTTAAGTCGGATATTTGCTACAGAATTGTTGTAGGTTTTCATGGAGGAAAAAACAAGTTTAAACCTCAACTAAGGGAGTGATAAAGGCACGTGTTTAACTAAAAAACATCAATGAAGACCCTAGAACTGTTAGAAAGGTTAGATTAGTAGAAGAAAGGTGTTTTTTGCATTTGCTACAAAACTTCCTAACTCTATTTTTTATGCGTGATAAAGTTTTGATTAATTTCGGGAAATCAGACAACAAGGCATTATATTGGCTACAGGTCATAGGATTGTCCACATAATTAGCCAATGGACTCCCATTTTTCAGAAAGATAGGTCAAAAATTCAACCATCTCAACATCCACATGGAAAAATCTCATCATTCCAACACAACACTCCAACACATTGCAACAGTTGGTTGCATTCAATGAAGGTCACCAACAAATTTTTTTGAGTTCATAAATGATAGGAGAATCCTATTTGTATTCACATTTTGTTGAAACAGAAAATCCTTACAAAGGCTCAATGTTTTGTAACTCAATTAGAATTAGGTATCTTAGTTATGCATCGATCTAACCCAGGTGGCAGATTTTTGTTATGAATACTTTTCTCTATATATGTGTAAATTTTTCACTTTGAGGGGCTTGATGGATGATGTGAGAGAATCACCTTTGTAAACTTTTTCTTCAGTTAGTATACATTTGTAGCAAACTGTCTTTTTGACCTGAGATTCTGTTTTGGCTTATATGCTTTATCTTCATGTTTTGTATGTTGTTATTAGTTTCATAGCAGTTTGATTACTTGGAATTCATATCACAATGCTCCAACTTCCTTCAGTTTGCTATGTTTAAGCTGTAAAAGTTTATTTCACATCATTTTAAAGCCAAAATTTCCTCAGCTTCCATAAAAACAATGTTTTTTGTAATTGATTTCCCTTAATTGACTCCATGCCCAATGGTGGCATCCATCACACTCTCTTTCACCTGCAAAATCACATGAATTAGAAACATATTTAGCCATCTGAAAATTTGAATTTTATCTAAAAAATTCTACTATTTTCCTTGAGAGACCCCTCTCAAACTGGAAGGGTTAACTTCATGTTAAAAGTTGGTTTGAGATAGTTATGTTTGGTTGGAGGTTTGCACAACCCAACCTGTTTTAGCCTAGTGATAATATGATTGTGAGAGTTTTTGGACTCTTGGGTGAGGGGCAATGATTCTAAACTAGGGTTAAGGTCAAGGGTCTTGATAGGCAAAAATTGGAGCTATTGAATATTTGAATGATTACTATAAGTTTTTTTTGTATATTTTAGGAGAACTCCAAATTGGGAGTCTAATAGAAAGAACCATTGGTTGTAACTACTAATTGTCTTGTCTACCTAAGAAAACTCTAGGTTTGGATTTTGATAGAAATAACCATGGGTGATCACTTATGATGTTCTTGACTTCCTACAAGAACTCTAGGCTAGGAGTTTGATAATAAGAACCATTGTGGTAATTTATAAAATTAAGCATTTTGATTTAAGTTATGTTATATTTTGGTCACTTATCTACTTAATGCATGTTTGTGTGCATCATGCATGTGTAAAAGATAGGGAAAATCCTTGCTATATTGCTAACAGATGGGTGTGAGAAATGACTAAGAGGCTTTTGCTTCATTCTATTGTGATGATTAAATGTGTGTTAGCTTAATAGTGTTATAATTATTTTATGGTTATGGTTGGAATGTGCACATTAAAGTAGTAAATTCCTTACTCCCCAATAAATAAACTTTCGAACTTGTCATGAGCTATTCCATCAATAATATTAGTTCTCCTAAAAATTACCATCCTTAGTATAAACTTAAAATATTTATATTCTAATGGAAAATCAAAATTTATTTGAAGTGACACATGGGATGGGGTGATAGGAAAAACAGTGGAGTTACCACATATGGGGTGAATGTTTGATAATTAATTAAAAAAATAGAAGTGGAAATTGTATGAGGTTGAGGTGTCAAGCCTCATTAAGGATATAAATACAATATATTTTAATGGTTTTGGAGGAGAGCCTTGGATTATAGGAAAATATTGTTGAAATTATGAGAGAAGCTTTTTATATTAACCATTAGATCATAAATCATATTTGGAAGTTTTGATATTTTTGAATTGATTCCTTTGTCAACTGAAAATGGAAAGATTTATTATTATATAGCATCTTATCTCCTGGTCATTATACCACATGGCTCAATGGTATTAGGGAAATAAATTTTCTATGAGTATGGTTTAGGTGGAAACCAATTGGCACTCATTCAATTGGTAAAAGTGGCAAGACAAAATATTGGAATATTTATTTAATAATTAAAATAAAGTGTTGGATTGATGTATATAATTTTATAAAAATATGTTTTGTGATAATTTAGCCTTCATATTGAATTCTAGAGTAGATATTGATATGATTTTGATTTATTTCATATTTGTAAAATGAATGTTCAATGGATAATTATTTGAGAACTTTGTTAAAAAAATTGGTTGTTAACATTTGGTCATATTAAAAGGAATAATATTTCTTTAATATTATGGGAAATTTTATGGAAATAATGTTTTCTTCATAATACAAAATTTTAATGTTAGTGATATCTTAAAAATATATACATTGGTAATTTTAATTAGTTGTGGAAGTTGGGATGTTTAAAATTATAAACATTATGAAGGTGTTGGTGGTGTTGGACCTCGTCAACGTTTAGGGGATATCTCCAATATGAATTCCCAATTATACCTCATACCATTTGGTGTAGGATTCCTCTCCATAATATGGCTTGGTTTTCAAATTCTTAAAAAAATTTCCTTGGCTCTAACTGTCAGCAAGATAGAGGGATGCAATGGTGCCTTTGAAAAGTTATAAGGTGTGCCTGGTGAGTGTACACTTGTAGGTGTGTCAAATTTCTTCTACTGCAGAGGGAGTGAAGAAGGTGAGCCTCTAAGAGAGAGGTAATAGTACCACCCAAGAAGAGACACACATGAACAAGAAGGATTCGTCTAACATCCAATAGAATAGTCCACAAGATATGCGATAGTCATTAAAAACAATGAATAAGAAATATTTGTCTAGTATCTAGTGGAATATTCCACAAGGATGGGGAAGAAATAACAACCATTACAACACATTCTCAACAAGATAAGTACTAAAATAACCTAAATATTTCAACTACTTTAGCACATGTGAAACCAAACATGAAATAAAAACATCCGCAGAATAGTCTTACAAACATTCATAATCCATGCATGAAGAACATGTTAGCCTTGAAGGCTTATATTATTAAGTAAAATTTCCAAAACACATGTATACAATGAAAATCACTAGCTCCAATAGTGGAGCATTGGAGACACTCCTTGCTCCCCAAAATAACTAGCTTATCTCTCTAATTCTTTGTGGGAGGAGCCAAGGTGAAAATTCTCTTGCTCTTACAATGAGGGGGTATATATAACAATGAGGAAGTGATGCTTCACCTTCATTGTGACTCTTCATCTACCCTCATGACTGTTTGACTTCCTATGACTTTTAAACTTTACATGAATCCCCATATTCCACATAGTGTCCGACTTCCACTTTACAATAAATTTTCAAAACATAATTACATAATCCACCATAATAGTGTGGAATGGGACAACTCATGACATAGCATGACATGGCACTATTGAAATAGGTTGCTTGATGGTGTGGCAATGTCAAGCCATTGCTTTTTTTGTGTCTAAGTGTCTTTTTTAGAATGCTTTTCTTTTCACCTCTACATGGCTTGGTGATGAGGAATCTTCAACGATCTCAAGTTTTAAATAGTAGTCACACATTGGTGTCCATTTTATTTATCCTGATTGATCAACTTGTATGCTCAACTAAAATAATGTATTTCAACATGTTTCCCTCCTTCATCTCCTTCTTCATCATCTTACCAAGGAACGATAGGATACCTGTTACTGCAATTCACTCATGACGAGACAACATCAATCCGAAAACCCCATAGTCTAAGATTGTGCAAATTCATCCATTAATTAAGACAAGACTAGATGGAAAGTTGGGAAATGGGCTCAGTGACTGTGTATTTACGTATTTCAAGAAATAAAGGGGGGTCCTTGATCCTTGATACTGTGCAATGCGTAGTTCAAATTGGGCTAAGGGAGAAAATTGTGTAGTTATGGAGGTCGATGAGACAGGATGAGGGGATGGGCATTTAATGAACACATTGTCTCATTCTAGGAGATAATGGAGGCCAAGATATTGTGCAATTTTGTAGCTCAGGATCTCAAGTTATTATCTCAAGGATATATATCATGCAATGTGTAGTTAATACTACACTGGGAAGAGTACTTGCACAGTTCTGGGAGCCAAGGTCGAGGCTCGAGCATTGGAACTGCGTAGTGTAGTAGTATTGGGAGGCGAGAACTATGCATTGTGTGGTGCAGATAGTGAAGTTCAAAACTAGAGGATTGAGATTTCGAATGCGTAGTTCAGGGAGATTGGGTGTAGTTATGTTGCTTGGTCGGGAAGCTTTTCCATAAATGGCTAAGCGTGGGATCGGTGCGACTAATGTAAACATTGATGTGATCACACACTTAGAATACTTGAATAAATGATAACATAGATCATCCATGACATATGAACAATGCATTTCCCTATATGTGACAGTTGTATTACAACTTACGACAATTGCGACACTTAACATAGACTTTGCGACGACCATGACGACACTTGTCTGGAACTTCTTAAAACTTTGGAAATTAGTGCGACGAATGTTTACATGGTTAGAAAAAATAATTTACATAAATATGACCTCTTGAAACAACAATAATAGGCTTATATACATGATGTGACAGTTAACATGTGAAAAGACAACATTTTTCCTAACTTGCAAAAGGAACCAAAATACTTTAGGAAAACACATGAAATGAGTTTCAAAGTTTGCGACGACAATGTACAATACCAAGGAAGGCTATAAAATTAAGCATGGGATAAAATTTTGGAGGTTTTTGTAGTAAGGACAACACTTGGAAACACACTGGTAGAATTCCAACTTCTTTGCCTTGGTTAACTCTTCCGTGTAGGGCCTAGGTTCTTCAGGGAGTATTGATTCATCGTGTAGATTTTTTTTATCTCCACACTTGCCCCGTGAATAGACATATTCCTCTTTATACCTTATCGATTAAACAAAACATAATCAATATCACAATGTTTCAAGTTGGGAAGGGTAGTTAAGTTCACGAGCTTAAGATTTTTAGAATATAATTTTTCATCTCTGTCGTTGCTCCACTTCCAGCAGGGCTAGATAGTACCCGACAGAGTCACTACAGGAACACAAACATTGCGCTTCTTCTAATGATCTTGGTCAGTACCCCGGTGGAGTTTCTTTCTTCACCCATATGTACAGGAATCCTTTCTCTTCTTTCGATTTTATTTGTTTATTTATTATAGGACTATGCATTGGAACTTATTCATTTTGGGTTGAAGAGGGATCCCGAATTATTGAGATCATGAGAGGTTGCTCCTTTAGAGAATCATATAGAGACCTCTGATTTAGTTTTTCTCGTTTATATTTTTCCCCTTCTCCTCTTCTACTAATTGGATAAGCATGAAAACACCAAAAATAAAGAACCGAATGTGGGAAAATTTTTTCTCGAATAGATATGGGTTCATGGTATAACCAACACTCTCCTCACGGATGGATCATATTTTCTGTCATAACTTCATCGAACAAAAGATATAACCAACACAAGGAAGAAGGACTGAAGATTCAACCAAATGTTGAAGTGTCACAAGACTTTTTAGACTTCAACCACACACATACTAAGAAGCCAAAACATGTTCATGCACAACAATTATTCACATGATGAAAACAAAATATAAATCAAACAACAAGAGAGACTATGTACATAGTGTAGGGAATAGCTTGAGATAATCATTGAAAATAGTGTTTTAAATATTGACTATTGATAGGGAGAGATTCAATATTCCCATCAAGTGATTGAAGATGATATGTGTGTTGGACAGTGATCTAAAAGGACTGTATTAGTTTTTCTCTGCTAATTGTCTTTTGAGTTTAAAAACATGTACAAATTTGTCTCCATTTGTTTTCTTAAGGATTGAGGAATTTAACCATGAAAAATAGATGAAATTATGAGTTTTAAGCATGTAAATAAGCCTAAATAACACTAAATAGTAGCATATAACAGAGAAATAAAACCACACATAATATTTACACAACATGCATGATGAAGCAGTTCACCCCTCCTGGGCTATATCTGTTGGTCCAACTCCCAATGGCATGCCCCTTCTTTTCATTATGCTCAAAAGTGAAACTACATGTTTTTACAAGCCTCCAATGGTTTTTTTCTCTGCACCAATTGCTCCAGAATGCTAAAATTAGTATATCTAGGCTCTTGTTTCACCCAAATTGGTCGTAAATTGTCCTCCTTAGCCATTTTCCCAATGACAGCTACAAATGCTCCACTAAATGTGGAGAACTGCGGTTTAACTGCAGTTAAATTCGGAAAATCCTCTGAATTTGGAGGCACGCTAAAACTCCCACCGAAATGTTAGCCAGGACATTTATTTTCAATGTTAAGGGTGGGAGTGGCCACATGCCAGCCCCCTTAAACCTCGCGATCATGACCTCCACATTAAAATTATCGCGCGAAATCTAGATATATCAGAGTTCCCTTAACCGTCGGTTCAAACCATAACACTTGCATGTGATACCTATTAGAGTTATACCCGCCGCAGAACTATTGGACAATTATCCCTCGAGGTTTACAGAATATGTTACGGTTAAATATGTGACATGTGACCAACAAACGAGGCTGTTGGTAGGTTGGGACCATTGGCGGTCCCCCCCCCCCCCAACATATATATCAATACAACATATAAAGATGCATAACACTTATAAGGTATGAATCACTTGATAGCGGAGTTGGTCGAAGTATTTGCAAGCACACCTGGAGGTCATGGGGTCAAACCCCCTGGACCCAACCAAAATTTTGATCAGCCGTATAGGGGACACATGGTAGCCTTCGGGTTGGCCACGTGTCACCCATGCATTGGACCATCAAATCAATGTATAACCCAATCCGATCACCTAGAATATTCCACGTGGTGAAACCTCATAGGCTTAAGGAAAATAGAATATTCTGAGAATATTCCCCTTTTTGTTACCTATACTTGCATGTTAACTGGGCATCCCAGTCAACCCTGTCACAAACTTTTAGTTGTTTGGGAAATCGATCAGAACGTGATATCTCCCTCATACGACATCAGTTTTTTGAACCGTGCATGGCGTTGAAATTAGAAAGACGAGATCTACCCAGTTTCTTAGGTTTGGTACAGTTTCGAGCACTTTCAATTTTGAGCGAAATTCATGATCTCTTGGTCACCCCTCCCCATTGGGAAGCTTTTGGACCCCAAAATACTTTGATTACATGTTCAGTAGATAAGGGTACAACTCCCTCACCTTTCCAACTTCCATCCACTTTTACTTTCTTGGCTTACTGCCTTTGAGCCCAACTCGAAGGTAGTCGACACGTCCCCTCTTAGGTGCTCTTGTCCTCATGTCAAGCATGGTGTCCTCCTTGAGCTCATCTAGAAATTCTGGCAAGAAATCTTCAATAGAAGGAAACTAAACATCACTTCCTTGATCATCGATCAAAGGTGGCTCATACAAACGTAAATTTTCAACATTAGCAACTGAATACATTTGCATATATGAAGTCAACTCAAGTTGAAATGCATTGTTACCAGCTTGCTTGATGATCTTGAATGGGCCATAGTGAATGGGCTTGATATTTTTACCTTCTCCTTGATCCTTTATTTTATTATGTGCAACCATACCTCATCTCCTTATTGAAACTTGTGATCAAATCTATGTTTTTCATGCCTCTCCTTGTATTTTATTTGACTCTTCTCAAGCCGTTCTTGAACTTGTTGATGAGTGATTTGAATTTTCTCAATGAACTTTCGAGCCTTGTCAATATAACTATGCCCATCAATTACAATATCGTTCTCAAAGATGAAGTCTAATGGAAATTTCGGCAAATACCCAAATCATGATTCAAAAGGTGAAGTATTTGTAGAAGAGTGCTTTTCCTGGTTGTAAGTGTGCTAAATGTAATGCAGTTGTTCATCCCAAAACTTAGGATGTTTGCTACAATATCCTCTCAATATATGCACAACAATTATGTTCACCACCTGGGTTTGGCCATCAGTTTGCGGATGAAAAGAAATACTCTTTTTCAACTTTGTGTCCATCATCTTCCAAAGATTGGACCAAAAATTCCGAATGAACCTGGAATCCATACTAACAATATAAGTTGGCAATCCATAATGAACCCATACATGTTGAAAATAAAGTTCAACAGTTTGTTCAGCAGTAATGGTTTTCTTACATGGCATAAGCATACACATTTTATTGAATCTATCCACAACTACATAAATATAATCGTGTTGTTTTCTTGACATACTTAGACCTCCAACAAATTCCATGGAGACACTCTCCCATGGCCTTGATGGTACTAGTAGTGGTGTGTACAACCCAAGCTTCCTATTTCTAGACTTTCTTGTTGCACACATAGAACAACCTCTTATAAAACGTGACACACTATCTATCATGTGAGGCCAATAGAAATACCTTTGTAGATGCATAACTATTTTTCTTACCCCAAAGTGTCCAACAATAAGAGATGAATGAGCCTCTCTCATGACACTTAGCCTTTCTCCTTGTGGTATATGCAAATTGCCCAAATGAAACAACAAATTTTTATGCATGTCATAATAATTTTCCTCAACTTTATTCCCTTCACTCAAACTAGAATACACATCTTGAAAATCAACATCATGTGCATATTGTTCTATGTAACTGTCGTGTACAATAGAATCATTTTTAAGTAAATTAGAAGCACTTATGATTTTCCTTGAAAGCATATCAACAAATTTATTGAAAATACCTTTCTTGTACCTTATAACTAAGTGAAACTGTTGAAGAAATCCAATCCACCTGAAATGTCATGATTGATGCAATTTTGTTTGCGACTGCAAGTACTGCAATGGTTGGTGATCGGTATGTATAATCATCTCTTTACCCATCAAGTAGTGTTTCCACTTCTTGACACTTTGTACCAATGCATACAACTCTTTGCCATATGTAGGATAATTAGTTACAACACCATTGAATGTTTCAGAATGAAAAGCGATAGGCTTACAATGCTGAAAAGTACTGCACCCATGGCATAATCACTAGCATCGGTTTGTATCTTGAATGGTTGTTTCAAATTTGGTAATGCACAAACTAGAGCTGAATTGATATTGTCTTTTAAAGCTTCAAAATATTTCTGATGTTTGCCTCCCCATTGGAAGCCTTTCTTCACACTTGTCACTGCATGCATAGGAGCTTCTATGGCACAAAAGTTAGCAATAAACTTTCTCCAATACTGAGTTGCACCTAAGAAACTTCTTACCTCAGTTACTGTTTTGGGAGTGGGCCAATTCAAAATGGCTTCCACTTTAGAAGGATCAATTCACAACCTGCCTCCTCCTACAATGTGTCCCAAATAAACCAAAGAAGTCTTTCCGAACTCACACTTTGACATCTTAAGAAATAATTTCTCTTTCTTCAAAACATTAAGCACCCTTTTCACATGCAAGACATTTTTTTCTCTTGTTTTGCTGAAAATCAGTATATCATCTAAATACAAAATCACAAATTCATCAAGAAATGGATGAAAAACATTATCCATAATAGGCATGAAGGTTTCCGGTGCATTACACAAACCAAATGGCATAATCAACCACTCAAAGAGTCCTTTTTTGGCTTTGAATGCAGTCTTCCATATATCACTTTCTACAATTCTTACTTGATGATATCCACTTCATAAACCTAACTTAGTGAAAAAAATTTCTTCTTTCAACTGATCAATAAAATCATCTATCCTTGGGAGTGGGTATCGATTCTTTACCATTATCTTGTTCAAAGCTCTGATGTCTACACACATGTGCCAAGTCCCATCTTTCTCCGGAATCAAGACTATGGGTGAACCACATGGCGAAGTGCTTGGCCTTATGAGTCCCTTATCCAACATGTCCTTAATTTGCCTCTTTATTTCAGCATTCTCCATTATTGACATTGGATTGATGATAATGTTTGGAAGAGGACAATCCTGCTACAACTGAATCTCATGTTGAATCTCCCTTTTCGGAGGCAATCATGTTGGCTCCTGAAACATATCATGATGTGCATCAACTACATCATATAAATCTGATTTCAACTTAGGATCAAAATCCTCAAATGATTCATGATTAACATCAGCTTTAGGCTTAATCATTAGAAGAACAAAATTCTTACTTGAATTCACCAGCCTTTTTACCTATCCAGCATTTACCATTGCAATATTTGTCTTCTTGTGATATGCTCTAACAATGTATTCCTTTCCATCTTTGAATAAATGGTATTTTTTCTCATGGAGATGGAAGATCACTTTCCTGTCATACAAGTAAGGACTGCCCAACACAATACCTGTAATATCAAGCGGAACCACATCTAATTCAACTGTGTCAAAAAAATGTGTAGCTATTGTAAACCACAATATGAACTTCTTTGAAACCTGTAAATTTGCATCCTTACAAATCCACCCAAGTGGATATGGTTTTGGATGTGGAATGGTATCACGATTAAGTTTCTTGACCAAGTCTTCAGAGTTTAAGTTTGCTTGTGACCCACTGTCAAACAATGTGTCAATCTTGGTATGTTTGGATATGACCCTCACATGAAACAGTTCAATTCTCTCTTCTTCATTTGGAGCTTGTATGTGACAGTTTGATGTACTGTACTGGGTTTAGTTTCAATTTCTTTCCCCTTCATGTTCTTCAATCCCATGGCTGTAATTTTAGATTCATCACTTGAATCCTCTCCTAAATCATGTTGAGTTGTAGCTGCAGTTTTCTATTTCCCTTTGTTCTTCTGATGTTTGGGCCTCTTTCAGGATGTAATTTCCAACAATTTTTCTCATCATGGCCTTCTGTTGAACAGTTTTTACAGATCACTTTTTCTCCCTCTTCCTTGACATATGAATTCTTTTTTCTCTGACCTTTTGATTTCTTCTCTTTGTTTTCCCCTTAAAAGGTTTCTTCCTACCCTCATCAGTAATGTTTTTCCCTCTAGCTTCTAGATGTGTAACCAGAACACAAACTTCATCTAGACTTGTAGGGTTAAACATGAAGATAGTATGTTTTAGGTAGCTATGTAAGCCTCCTATGTACTTTAGAAAAGTATATTGGCTCTGAAAATCTACCCCTAATAAGAGAGCTCTTCTCCTAAATTCTTGGGTGTATTCTTGCACATTCTGCCCTTTCAATTGTCTAAAATTTTTCTAGTTCATTATGGCTTTCTGCATATGAGCTAATGGATAAAACTGTTCTTTTATTGTAGTAATGAAATCATTCCATGATAGGATAATATTACCATGCTTCTTAATCTCCTCCTTTGTCTTGGCTTCCCACAAAACAAGTGCTCCACCTTCCATTCTTAGTGAAGCTAGCTAGATTTTGGTATCATCATCATGAAGGTTTTGAATTCTCAAATAGACCTCCAATTGCCTAATCCAATTATCAAGATTTTCTTCATTGAATTCACCATTAAACATTGACAATTCAAACTTAACATCAAGTTTTAGAAAATTACTTTTACCAGTATTCTTTGACTTGTGTAGTTGTTGTACTGAAGATGAAGTATAGGATAATGATGGTGAGGGTGAAGATGGTGACTTTCCACTGCCTCCATTTCCTAAATTGCCCTTCTTTAATTTATCTTCATCATTTTGACCTCCTGATGATCCCTATCCTTCCTTATGAAGTTTGGATCCTTCTCCTTCTAGTCTCTCATTTCTTTCTTGATAAAGGACTCTCACCATCTCAGTCATGTCAAGGAATTCTTTCCTGAACACTCTTTTTTCTTCTTTGGGATCCACCTCCTTATGGATTTCTTCTTCCCCTGGAGGCATGCTTAATGCTGCTTATGCTTCTTTTGGAGGTGAACTAGGTGGTGGATAACGCAACAATCTTGCCCTCCTTTGTTGTGGCTCACTTTGAGACCCCCTTGCTTCCACCAATTTGTGTTATCCTCTCTTAAGCTTGAGCCTAGTAAGCATGTGAACTCTTGCAAAAAATTAAACAAATCTTTGCACACAAAAACACTAGAGAATAAAATCTAGCTCTGATACCAACCTGATCTGAAAGGACTATATTAGTTTTGATGTGCTAGGTGTCTTTTTAGTTAAAAAACATGTACAAATTTGTCCCCATTTGTTTTCTTAAGGATTAAGGAATTTAACCATGAAACATAGATGAAATTATGAGTTTTAAGAATGTAAATAAGCCTAAATAACACTAAACAACAGTGTATAACAAAGAAATAAAAACACAATTAAGATTTACACAACAGACATGATGAAGCAGTTCATCCCTTCTGGGCTACATCTGCTGGTCCAGCTCCTAATGGCATGCCCCTTCTTTTCATTATGATAAAATTTGCAAATACATGTGTTTACAAGCCTCCAATGGTTGTTTTCTCTACACCAATGGCTCCAAAATGCTCAAATTAGTCTAGGTAGACTCTTTTTTTACCAAAATTGGTTGAAAATTGACCTCCCTAGCCATTTTCCCAATGGAAACTACAAATGCTCCACTCAATGAGGAGAACTGCAGTTAAATTTGGAAAATCCTTCGAATTTGGAGGTGCGCTAAACCTCCTACCGAAATGTTAGCTGTGGAATTTATTGTCAAGGTTAAGGGTGGGGATGGCCACATGCCGACCCCCTTAAACCCCACAGTCACGACCTCTGCATTAAAATTATTGCGTGAAATCCGGAGATATCGAAGTTCCCTTAACCTTTGGCTCAAACAATAACACTTGCATGTGATACCTATTAGAATTATACCCACCGCGAAACTATCGAACAATTATCCCTCAAGGTTTAGAAAATATGTTACGGTTAAAATATGTGACATGTGACCAACAAATGGGGCCATCGGTGGGTTGGGACCGTCGACGATCCCCCCCCAACATATATATCAATACAACATATAAAGATGTAGAACACTTATAAGGTATGAATCACTTGAGAGCAGAGTTGGTCGAAGTCTTTGCAGGCGCGCCTGTAGGTCATAGGGCCAAACCCCCCGGACTTAACCAAAATTTTGATCAGTCATATAGGGGACACGTGGCAGCCTCTGGGCTGGCCACATGTCACCCATCCATTGGACCATCAAATCAATGTATAACCAAATCCATTGACCCATAATATGCCACGTGGCAAAACCTCATAGGCTTAGAGAAAATGGAATATTCTAAGAATATTCCCCTTTTTGTTGATTGTACTTGCATGCTGACTGGGCATCCCAATAAACCCTATCACAAAATTTTAGTTGTTTGGGAAATCGATCGGAACGCGATATATCCCTCATACGACATCAAATTTTCGAACCGTTCACAGTGTTGGAATCAGAATTATGAGATCTACGTGGTCACTCAGGTTTGGTAGAGTTTCGAGAACTTTCAATTTTGAGAAAAAATCATGATCTCCTGATCTGCCAAGATTTTCATGAATTGTAAATGGTCCAATCCATAAAACTTGGTGTGTTTGCCTTGATCCTCATAGGCTTTGTCCCACTTCGGGAATAAGTCACCCACACTAAAATTATTCTTCCTTGAAAACTTCTTGTTGAACCACCTCTTGATACAACTCTGATGAAGTGAAATTTTTTCTTTTTCTTTCAACCTTTCTTCTTGTAACTTGTGAAGAGTGCCCATCCTATGTTGCACTAATACGCATGTATTTCCTTGGGATTATTGAAAAAGTTGGAGAGCGGGACAATATATGTTTGGAGGGAGGATGGATTATTTTCCATACACTAGGAAGTAAGGGGAGGTGTTCAGAAAGGGCTTTGGCATGACTTGTTCAACCCATAAAACATTTACCAAAGAAGATTGTCAGTTCCTTTGTTCATAGAATATGGTCTTTTTGATGATATGGATGAGTTTCTTATTTGTGGACTCAACAAGATCATTATTGTGCCGATATTAATTATTTGAATGTTTCAATACAATTTCCTTTTTCTAGTGAAAATTTGTATAGTTTTAGCTATGTAAAGTATGTTTCATTATTGAAAGAAAGTGAAGTAGGAATGTCGAACCTAGAAATGATATTTTGTTTAAGAAAATTGATGACTTCATGATCATTCACCTGCTTAATTCGAACTGATTTTTTCCACCATGTAAAGTAGTAGTTGGCAGTGAGAATATAGTGGTGTTTCTTTGACAAATGCGGAAATATTTCTCCAATGACATCCATAATGTTACACCATTTTTTTGGTCATTTAACCTATTATCATTAGACGGACCCAAGTACACCATGTAAGACCAATTTTACCCTAGGTAAAATTGCTTTCACTATGAAAATAACTTAGTAAACCACCTTTATTAAGTTTTTTATGGCCTAAACAGGAAACCCCATGAGGAAATATTAAATAAATATACATTTGTTTGATTTTTCTCAAGTAATAGTTAGTTAAACAACAGTTTAATTAATATTCATGGTTATATTTAACCCAAAACAAGAAAATTAATTAGATAAATCATTATTTATCTTATTATTTTCTAAGAATAATTATTAAACCTTCTTTAAATAATATTCTTTGTAAATATGACTAAATCACCGTTAAATAATTAAATAAATCATTATTTATTTGATTATTACTCAACCACATTCTTAAAATGATAAATAAATCATTTATTTATTTATTATTTACAAATAAAGGGATTTGACCCAAGTTAAATTCCTTTTCCCTCCAACAAATATACTAAAATATTCCGTAAAAGTTGGATCTTGATTTGGTTAATAATATTTTAATATGCACCAATATCTAGACTAACTCAATATTTTGTTATAAATAGAAGAGTTTTCCCATTCATTTACCACCTTTTGTTGCCTAAAGATCACTCTGGATCTATACTTTTGGTTTGACTATTGATCCACCATCATAGTCATATTTTGCTACCATTTTTTGTCTGGGTTTTCTACACCATCAAGAGAGAGGAGTTTTAGATCTGAAGTGTTGAGGACTTACAAGAACCCATCTCATTGAGGAGAACTAGTAACACCCTTCTGTGTTTTCCTCCCAGGTGCCATTAATACAAAATTCATTCAACATATTCTTGTCTTGTCTATTGGATGCATGGAGTAAATATTGTTTTTTCTACTGTTTAATATCTTCTAATGCATAGATCTAGATTTTTGTAGCATTTATCTTGATCACCTAACTGCAGATTTGAAGATATTGACAACCATATTTGCTATTAGTGTTGTTTTTTATTCACAGTTAAAGTGGTATTTTTTCGTACGCTTGGAATTAAGATTCATACTAACAATTGGCGACTCCACATGGGTTTACAATTACGACCGATGTCGTTTTTCTGATCCTTCCATATCCAGCTACTTCAAACCCTAGGATTTCTCTTCAACCTCTTGTTTTTGCTTTTATTGATGTTGTTTTTAACCTATAAAACCCTAAAACGATTAAAATTCTAACTTCCGTGTGTTTTCGGACCTATTGCGCAGGTGAAAGACATCAGCCGCAGCTGAGACAACAATTTTTTCTGAAATCTGCTGCTGAGAGTGCTGGAAGTGCAGTTCTCACTTTTTGGCCCAAAAAATGTGACCTAGACCCTTAGGACGCACCTTTCGGCCCAAAAACTGCAACCTCTGTTGAAAACATGTCAAAAACTATGACCTGGAATTTTTGCGGGATTTTTTTCTGAAAGTTTTCTGGGTTTGTCTAAGCGTCTGTTCAGGGTTGTCTGACCTTCGTCTCCGCCTATTTTGGACCTATAATTGTTCTTTTTTTCTCAACTAAGAGGGACCCTAGCCCCTAGGGCTTCAATACCCTCCACTTCTTGTGGAAGAGTTTTTGTTGTTGCAGGTTGTCTGAAATTTCAGATTCTTCAGCCATTTTTCAGATCTGATACCTCACCTTCAGATTCGCTTTATATTGGCTTTTTATCCATCCAAATCACCTCATTTAGCTTTGTTTTGGTTTTCCTCTAGGGTTCAATCTGTTTCCCTCCTGGAGATAGCCTTTCGCCACCTCTTTTTACAACAATTTTTCCTCTGATCTGTTGCTATTTTCTGCACCACTTTCCAGCAAATTTTGTCCTTTAGATCCCTGTCCCTCCTGACCTTAGATCTATTGGATTTTTTAGTGTGTTTTGATTAGTTTTTTTACTCACTTATAGAATAGTTGTTGAGAGGCCCGCCTCCTTGGGTCTAGATTATTGCATTATTAGCTATTTATTTTATGTTTTTGCAGGCTTATATACTGTCATTTACAGGTTTATTTGCAGCTATACAGCACACTTTTTATTTTTTTCTACAAATTTCTGGGTTTAAAAATTAAAATTTACACACTTCACACACACACCCTATGTGAAAAAGGGCTTGGTTAACACCGCCAAGAAAATACTCTAAAACAATGAAATCAATTGATCCTGCACCTCTCCGCCCTTGTTTCAACATTGTAATCAGTTGATCCTACACCTCCCTGCCCTTGTCAGTCTCTTTTTCCTTTATGCCTTGTTTGTGTCTTCATCATTGCACCACCAAGTCGTTTATCCTAAAGACTTCTTGGTCTTCATCCTCAGTTTCCAGTAAGAAGACTTACTCCTCCACGTAGGGTTTGAGTTAGTCCTCCACCGAGTCCACACACTGACTCTTCTTTTGGTCCTTTGGGTTCTCCTTCTGGTTCCACCTTCGGTTCTCCCCCTGTCACCTTCACCATGTTTGGTGCAGGACCTAATGCTGGTGGTAACCCCGGCCCTCATGCTGGCAATACCACTAGTGGGACTGCAACGAACACTACCCCGACTGCGCCCTTGCTCCCCTTCATGGAAAGCCTCAGCCTCCCCGATTTTGACCAGTTGATAAATGAACCTATACACCATGACGCTAGTTGGCATGCTATGCCGACGAAGCTCCCTTCCGACATCCCAAATTTTGAAGGCCTTGCTGGAGAAGATCCTACAAATCATGTTCGATCTTTCCACATGTGGTGTTCGTCTAACTCCAATACCGATGAATCTGTCCGTCTTTGGTTGTTCCAACTTACGCTTGCAGGTGAAGCTTCTAAGTGGTATGCTGATCAGGCCCCTTCCTCTCATACCACCTTTGTGACTATTTCCTGGGATTTTCTGTCTTACTTCCAGCTTCACCTTCGTTATGACACTGGTACCGAACTCTTAACTTCTTTCCGTCAATCGTCTGCGACCCACTTCCGACCATGTCTAGGAATGGCGGAGAAGAAAGTGCCTATGTCGAGCTCCTATCTTTGAAGACCGTGTCTACATGGACTGGTTCCTTATATCTCTTTTTCCACCTATCGGAAAATATGTCGCATTGCAATTTCCTCAAAGCGAATAAGTCGTTCTCTAAATTGCATTAAAATATGACCTGATCTACACCCAGTCGGGCTATGTTTATATCATTCTACCTAATATTCCCAGACCTAGTGGTGCCAATGCACCGGCGGCATCTCACGCTGCCGATGGTATCGTTGGAGCTCTCTCTAATCCGTACACTGAACCTCCCATGGGCTATTGCTTTCCTCAAAGGGGGGCCAGCACCTCCTGCACTTTTTCCCCTCACAGTAGCACGTATCTAGGGTACGACATGCCTCCTCTTTTTTCCAAACCTCCTGTTTACCACACTGTTACCCAACCTCCTTATTATCCATATCCATAGCCCGGTGCTCCAGCTCCTCTAGCATTAGCACCGCTTCATCCATTGCCTTCTCAACCCCCACAATAGTAGCCACCGCCCCCTTAGGGGTAGGTATATGCACATCAGGGCAACTAATCCTCCTCCCTCCAAAAAGAAGAGGAAAGGCACTCAAAATCAGTTTGATCCTAGTAATCCTGGACCTAATCCTCAAAATAATGCTCCTAACACTAATAACTAGCAAAAAGGCACCCAGCCCAAGCAGGACAGGCCTGTTCACACGAAAAAGCCTTGTTCTTGTTGTTGTGTTTATGGTCATTACACACATTATTGTCATCTTTTACCACAGATGTGGCAACTTTGGGAGTCTCAAGCCACATTGCGAGGACAACAAGCCTCCCCTTCCGTCCCTCCCAGTGCTGCACCTAATCAACCGACTGTGCTTACTGATTCTTTCCCTCAGCAAGGATTTGTGGCTACCCAACCACCTGAAGGTTAGGTGGCCACTCAAAATATTCCATCTAGTACCTTCGATTACCAGATTCTCATGATGAAATTTGATCAACCTCTAGCCGTAGACATCAATCTTTAGACTCGGTCCCGTCAATACAACAAGCCTCCCTCTACGTCTGTCCCCGAGTTTCCTCCTTCGGTATCTACAGAGACTCTTTAGACACCTAGTGGTCCCTTGTAGATCCCTCAGCCTAAGGCGGAGGTTCATACCAAGATCCCTAAGGAACCACTCCACCGAAGTGCTGCTTCTGGTAAAGCCCCATTCGTATAGCATAGTAGATGATTTGGCACAATCCCCTGCTACCATTTCAATGCTGGAATTCTTCCAATCGTGCCTTTCACAATGAAAATCTCTACTATCTACCATGGGTGTTGTATATCCTTCCGACGATCGATTGACTATCTTTGATGTTGACCGGTCAGAAAATCCTCCTCTCCCTGCTTTCGTCACCATCCAAATCCTAGTCAAGATCCAGAACGCCAACGTTTCCCAGTGCATTATTGATGAGGGGACATCCACCTCTGTGATGTCTACTTCGGTTTGGAAGAAACTCAGATCACCTGAGTTGGCTCCTTCCACGATCACTCTGTGAGCGTGGGATGGCCATGCCTCCCAGCCCATCAGCTTATTCCGCAATTGTCATATTACTCTTGTGGGCAAGACTGTTTGCATTGACGTAGAAGTCATAGATGCCCCCTTAGATTACTATATTCTATTGGGTCGTAGCTACACTTATGTGATGTCTGTTTTCCCTTCTGCAGTCCACTGCAAGATGTCCTTCCCTCATAATGGAAAGATAGTTACCATTGACCAGTTGACATATTACGGACCGAAGTCTCAGACCTCCCCTGAGTCCACTATCTCTTGAGTGGCCAACAAGAAAATTGTCGATCCTTGGACCAGTGTCTCACCCAGATTCTACAAATATTCCTCATTTCTTGGTATATTCCATGGTCTTCCTCCTCCTGTCACTGATCCCAGCTCATCGAATGTTTGCATGATGCAATTGTCTCGAGCTGCTCTCAAGTGGCCCACCTCAGCTAGTCAGCAGCCTCCTCGCCCTCCACAACCTACTCCTAGCCCTTTGATTCAGCCTTCTGTACCTCCTCCTCCTAGCCCTTCAACTAGTATCCATGAGCCTCTCTACCCTCCTTGAACAGTTCCTCCAGGCCTTAACCATTTAGGAGTTGTCCTGCCTGGCCATTACCCATCTGGTCAGATACCATTCCTAGCCCCCCCACTAGGAGTTTATATGGCACCTGTCATGGCCACCCTCTCTCTTCCTAACTTGACCCTTCGGATTCCCATCTAGTACTTTGATCCTCTAGCTGCTACCCCGTCAGTTCAACCCAAACCTTATGTTGCTTTGACCCCGGTTCAACCGGTCCCCATAACTTCTCCCATTGGACCAGTGTCTCAACCACCTCAACAGGAACCACCTCTTGTTGTGATCGTTTCAGGTAAGAAGGGAAAATCTTGCAATAGGGCCTCCAAGGACAAGGCTGCCCCGATAGACACTGCACCTCCCCCACCCGCAAAGCCCTGTGCTTTCTGTGATGTCATCGGCCATGCCACCCATAACTGTCCTGAACTGCCCCGTATCAAGCCCATGGTTAAAGTTGCACTCCCTGAGTCTACGATCCCTGAAGCCTCTATTTCTTCCTCGACTGCAGGCAATAATCCTAAAAATATTCACACCAACCAACCTTGTGCTTTATGTGAAATCCATGGCCATTATTCCCACCATTTCCCCCACCTTACACATTACCACGCCTCTTTAGAGGTAGTTCGGGAGTACAAGATTGAACAGAACCAATCCTCTTTCCCCGTACTTGTGCAGTATGTTGTAGGCCAGAATAAGGATTTACCCACTCCTATTGACATTTCCCCTCCTGATGTCGAGATGACGAAGCATGCGGCCATCGTCCTCTACCTATCATCATCCATGAGACCCTCGGCAGAAGCTCCCTCTGAACCTTCTCCTGTTGTTTCTCTTAACCTCTCTTCAGCGGTCACCCTTGGCTCAACATCAGTAGATCCCTTATCTGCTTGTTCTTACATCATCCCCCGTGATGATGTGCATGTGAAACTTTCTTCTCATGATGATGAGTCAAGTAGCCTCATCGCGTCATGTGGTCTCCTTTCGTCTAGTTACTCCATCTTATATTGTGATGATGACATCATGGAAGCCATGTCCACCCTTAATTCATATTTCCCACCCATAAACGGGATGGCACCATCTGTGCCTATGGTGAATTTCACAGCCCGAGCACAAGCTACACCTCCGGTAGATCCCAGAATCCACCTCACCATCGGCGTGTGCGTAGTAGACATCCTACCCAGATCACTCCCTCCCACGGAGTGCGTTAGATTTCTACTTTTCACTCAAGCTGCCAACATTTTTCATCATCCTCCCATTTATTTTCTTGTGGCACCATTCAGATGGACCTCTCGTCCACACCTTATATCGGTTTCGCCGATAGTGCAAGTCGTTACTCCCAGAATCTAGCCTCGACAGGTTGGGCCACTTTTACCCCCTTGCATTCGCTTGTTCTCTTGAAGGATGTATGCATTGGTACTACTACCAATAATCACGCCAAATATGATGCAATGCGAGGCTTATTAGCCGATTCCCTTTCACATCGCATCCTCCACCTTCATGTTCATTTAGATTCCCTACTTCTTGTCATGCAATTGAATGGTGTCTATCGTGTGCATAATCCTATCCTTTTTAGAATATATTTACGAGTGAAGATTTTGATGCGTGAACTTGAAGTCATTACATTCAGTCATGTACCTAGAGCACAAAATCATTATGTAGATATCATTGCAAACCATATTCTAGATTTTCATTTAGCACACGCATTTAACACAAGACAATAACATAAAAATATCAAAACGATGCATATCCATAATGTGTTGCATAAATTTTTTTAGATTCCATCCACTCTGATACATATGACATGCCTATAGCATGTTATAAAACTCAAAATCGGGGACACCACCTTCCCCTACACACTAATCACTATCTGGAGGATCCCGAGCCACTGGCTCTACTCCTGCAGCTCGTAGCTCATGCATACCCTGTCCAGCCATAGCCATGCGTCGCATGACCCCTCACCACTCAGAGGGTAGACCAATACATGGCTCTATGTACTGGTCATCTAATTCTTGCTAGCCGCTCTCTGAAACACCGGTTAGAAGCCTCTCACAGCTATGACGGATGTCCTTCAGGAGGGCTGCTACATCCTCATTTTGCTGCGTCCTCGGTCCACTAGGTCTTGCGATCCCCGATACTGCAGGTCGTCCCATGTACCCGGTCGGTTTTACCGGTGCTGTATCTGCATACCAGAAGAAAAATATTCAGTACCACATACAATATTCTATAACTTTACATGCACATAAAATATTAGCAATTTGTCACTTACCATCGGGCCCCCATATTCGACCAGGCAGCAATGGAAAATCTGGGTCCCCATAATAACTCATCCCACTATAGGGATAGTCGTCTATATATAGTGGCATCTAATCCCAATGAACAAAGAACTCGGGTCGGAACACCCTTCCAACCACCCCGCCTCCTCCTCTGCACAGTAGTCACCCCCACCGGCACATCCTAGGCTCTCTCGGGCCCCCATCTTGGAGTTGTATGCAAGGTAAAAGTGTCAGGATATTCTTAAAGAAGAACGAGCACAAAACTGTACCATATACACAGTCATGGTTCACTTTCCACATGCATAGCGACAGCTGTCATTTCAACGACAACATCATCATCTGGGCCCACCCATAGTAGGTCCCACTCAAAACACTTTCCACAAGCATCATTTTCCCTCCGGTGATGTGGTGGAGTGCCTGGTTGCCCAGGATCCGCAGAACCGCTGCGGCCACAGCACGGGTCTCTAACCTCTCCAAATCCCCGATGGGTATCCGAGTCCCCTTTACTTGGAGACCTAGTCAAAAATGGCACTCTACAAACTCTATGATATTCTGCCCCCGTGGTAATACTGGCTGAGTATTCCCTACCATCCCAAGTGGTGGGAGACCAGTTAGGAAATATATATCCTGGACCGTCAACTCGATCCGGTACCCCTGCACTATAAATACCTCATGGTCCGGATCCCAATAGCTGACAATCTGGGCCAATAAGGACTCTCCATCTCTCATCAAAGGGTTCTCCACAAACTTCAAAACCCCAAACCTGGCCAATGCACTACGGACACCTTGATCCTCCCAGATCTCCAACCGTAATACACCCAGGTCTCTCTCTCTCCAGTTGATCTGTAATTCTGCCATATCTGCAAAAAAACATCATATTTGTCAGTATACAGAGAGGAGATACTTTTCTCATCATAAAAAGCAAATGCTCAGCCAAAAAAAAGCACAGAAAAACCCCTCCATGACAGGTCGCAGTTTTTTTCCCAAAACCTGCTACCCAGGTCACACTTTTTGCCCCAAAAAGTGCGACCCAGTCGTGAAGAGGAGCAGGGGTCTGTTCCTGAGCCCTGGGACCTAATCTGAACTTTAAATCCACTGAAAAAGAAAGATTAGGGTTATGCCTCTTACCTGCAACTGACAGATCTCGATTCCAATGGTCGGTTTGTTCGCTACGATCGCCGCAAGATTTAGGGCCTTCTCTCCTCTCTACATTCACCACAGCTCCACATGCAAACGAGTGAATTTGGAGGGAAAATGCCTTATTAAAAGAGAAACCCTTGATTTTTCTTTCGCCTTCTGCAGCCAAACCATAGCTCAGTTTTTCAAACTACCTGTACTATTGGAAAGGTGTCACCGAGCCCTCAAATGCGTATCTCTTAGTTTTTTATGTTTTGATACTTCACCGGGACACATTTTTTCCAAAGAGGGTCACTTTGCCACTCCTCAAAATTGAATTTCTTCACCTGCCACACTTGTACTTTGGGGAACCCCTTTGCCTTCAAACTTGTCCATGCTTATGTCGATTTTCGTCGTGAGTAACCATTATGTACTCATGTTTTTATGGTCTCCATCAGACCTTTTTTCTATGTGGCAGCACCATCGAGTCACCTTTTTTTAGAGCATCCGAGTTGAGTCATCATTGCATTCATGGAGTCTATCTCGAGTCCCTTTTTATCTCGTTATAGTCCTCCATCCTTCTGTTATCACCAAAATAGGACCC